>CAUYRH010033807.1:0-25606 GCA_963574655.1 Perodicticus potto | reverse complement strand
AAAAAAAAAAATCTGTGGGCAAGGACGGATTATTCAATGAATAGAACTGGAAAACATATGGAACATGGTTTTTCAATTTAAAAAATCTAGTTAGCATGCTAAAATACATTTTAAATAGATAACAGGCTTAATTGTGTCCTCCTGAGTTAAGATGGCCAATTGAAACTACCTTAAAAGGGTGGCGGCCTTTTAAGGTACTTTGTGGCTCAGTGAGTAGGGCGCTGGCCCCATATATCGAGCGTGGCAGGTTCAAACCCGGCCCTGTCCAAACTGCAACAGAAAAATAGCTCGGGTTTGTGGCAGGCGCCTGTTGTCCCAGCGACTTGGGAGGCTGAGACAAGAGAATCACTTAAGCCCAAGAGCTGGAGGTTGCTGTGAGCTGTGACATCACGGCATTCTACCGTGAAACTCTATCTCTAAAAAAAAAAAAAAAGAAAGAAAGAAAGAAACTACCTTAACAAATTATTATTGATACCCTTGAATACCTGATAAAATGAACAAAAATTAAAACCAGCAAAAAACCAAAACAAATTAAATCCCCCAGAAAACCCCAACCAATAAAAATCACATAAACCATGGAAAGAGACATGATCAAGTCTATAATAATAAGCTGTAAAAATGGGTGACCAATGAAAAGCATATGCACAAAGGACCATCCTCTCTACAGGAATTGTGTGTCCATAGCTCCGTAGAGTGAACCTGAGAGCATTTGACAAAATCTCAAAAGAGGGAAAGATGGTGCATAGGAGGCTGAGGCTGGAGGATGGCTTGAGCCCAGGAGTTTGAATCCAGCACAGGCAACATAGTGAGACTCTCTTTATTAAAAGGGGGGGGGGGTGGAGAGAGAGGGAGAGAGCAAGCTTTGATATTTTAACAAAGATTTTTCACTGTCTTAAATTAGCCTTAACCACCTGACTATCCCCTGAAGCGGTTCTCTTACGCTCAAGAATAGTGAATAAAACAAAATACTCAACCCTTTCACTTTAACTTCCAGGGGCAAAATAGACTGGTCTCTCACAGTGGGAGGTCAAGTCACCCACAGTATGTTAGAGCAAAAGAATGAATTCACGTGCTTGCTGCCCAAGCACGAGCAAAATGAAAAGAAATTACATGGCAACTGCAAGCATCAAGGAAAAAAAAATAAAAGAACAAAGCATGCAAAAAAGAAAAATGTAACTGGATGAACAGAAGGAGATTCCTCACAACAGCATCATGTTACATTACAACTTAATAAGAACAGGAATTCAATTTTAAAAAAAAAGCTGACGTGAAACGATAAAATGTGAGAATGAGATAAAAGGGAGAGTGCAGATTTTAGGAAATGAATAAAGCAGCATGTTACAAAACCGGTAGATTGGAAACAGCAAGGAACTGTATAGCTATAGCAGAAAATCTTGTCATTGACAGAGGAGAGGTTGGGGGTAATCACAGTGTATGCAGAAGAAAAAGCCAAAGACATTAATGCAATTAGATGTGAAAGACAGACATAGATGATCTAGTACAGACAGCCCAGGAAATGGAACAATATAAATTTAGCAATAAAATACAAAGAATTTCCCTGAAATGCAGAAGGAGCAGAAGCTGGGAATCAGGAGGACATGCTCTATTTCACAAAATTTGTTATATCAGGATGAATGTTAATATATATCTTTGTTTGGCCGGGCACTGTGGCTCACGCCTGTAATCCTAGCACTTTGGGAGGCCGAGGCGGGTGGATTGCCTTGAGTTCACAGGTTTGAAACCAGCCTGAGCAAGAGTAAGAACCAGTCTCTAAAAATAGCCGGGTGTTGCGGCAGGTGCCTGTAATCTTAGACACTCAGGAGCCTGAGGCAAGAGAATCACTTGAGCCCAAGCATTTGAGGTTGCTGTGAGCTATGATGCCATAGCACTCTACTGAGGGCGACAAAGTGAGACTCTGTCTAAAAAAAAAAAAATAGACACACACACACATCTTTGTTAAGCTACTAAAATTTGAGTAAATTATTTCTCTTAGGAACATCACTGATGTGGTATTCCTGCCTGTTAAGAATATTTAGCTTGGGGCTCAGCGCCTGTGGCTCAAGCAGCTAAGGCGCCAGCCACGTACCACCTGAGCTGGTGGGTTCGAATCCAGCCCAGCCCGCCAAACAACAATGATGGCTGCAACCAAAAAATGGCCGGGCGTTGTGGCAGGCTCCTGTAGTCCCAGCTACTTGGAAGGCGGAGGCAGGAGACTTGCTTGAGCCCAGGAGTTGGAGGTTGATGTGAGCTGTGATGCGACAGCACTCTACCCAGGGTGACAGCTAGAGGCTCTGTCTCAAAAAAAAAAAAAGAATATTTAGCTTGAATCTAATAAGGAAGAGATAATCAGATAAATCCAGATTAAGAGACATTTTGGAAAAAAACTGATCTGGACTAGAAAGAAAGAAAAAGACTGGAGAATTGTTTGAAAGGCTGGTGTGCCATGCAGCCTGCCGTCCCCTTTTGGCTCAGTGCCCGTAGCTTAGTGGTTAGGGCGCTGGCCACATGCACTGGGGCTGGTGGGTTCGCACCTGGCCAGGGCCTGCCAAAAAACAATGAGAACGATAACAAAAAAATAGCCGGGTGTTGTGGTGGACCCTGTAGTCCTAGCTACTTGGGAGGCTGAGTCGCTTAAGTCCAAGAGCATGAAGTTTCTGCCAGCTGTGATGCCACAGCACTCTACCAAGGGTGACTCTGTTTCAAAAAAAAAAAAAAAAAGGCAGGCTGGTGTGGCAGCTCATATCTGTAATCCTAGCACCCTGGGAGGCCAAGATGGGTGGATTGCTTGAGTTCAGAAGTTTGAGACCAACCTGAGCAAAAGTGAGACCCCCGTCCGTAATTAAAAAAAAAACCTAACAAACAGAAAAACTAGTCAGGTGTCATGGCAGGCATCTGTAGTCCCAGCTACTTGGGAGTTTGAGGAAAGAGGATCACTTGAACTCAAGAGTATAGGTTGCTATGAGCTTTGACACCACAGCACTCTACCTAGGGTGATAAAGTGAGACTGTCTCAAAAAAACAAAAAACAGAAAACAAACAAAAACTATTTGAAATTAAAAGAGACTAAGGAGACACAGTAGTGTGTGATCCTGGATTGGCTTCTGGAATTCAACAGAATCTGTATATTATTTAAACTATTCCATAATCTTAAATTTTCTGAGTGTGATAATTACAATGTTGGGAATGTTGGAGAATATTCTCACTTTTAGGAGATATGTGCCGAAGTATTTAAGGGTGTAATGTCACGTTTTCTGCATCTAACTCAAATGACTCAGCAGAGAGAAAGGGTGTGTGCAAATATGGCAAAATGTTAACAATCAGTCAACCTAGAGTATGTTCATCGTATTTTTCTTTTTCTTCTTTTTTTTTTTTGTAGAGACAGAGTCTCACTTTATCGCCCTCGGCGGGTGTCACACAGCTCACAGCAACCTCCAACTCCTGGGCTTAGGCGATTCTCTTGCCTCAGCCTCCAGAGCGGCTGGGACTACAAGCACTTGGCTATTTTTTGTTGCAGTTTGGCCGGGGCTGGGCTTGAACCCACCACCCTTGGTATACGGGGCCGGCACCCTACTCAGTGAGCCACAGGAGTCACCCTTTTTTCTTTCTTTTTTTTTTTTTGAAACAGAGTCCCAAGGTGTCACCCTGGATGAAGCTCACACAAACCTCCAACTCTTGGACTCAAGTGATCCTCTTGCCTCAGTTTTTCTATTTAGAAATGGGGTCTCACTCATGCACAGGCTGGTCTTGAACTCCTGAGCTCAAGCAATCCATTTGCCTCCGCCTTTCACAGTGCTAGGATTACAGGCATGAGCCACCATGACTGGCCATTTGTAACTTTTCTATGCATTGAAATTTTTTTAAAAAAATTAAAGTTTGGGAAGAAATTAGTTAAGTCTGTAGTCAAAAAACCAAATTACCTACCAGGAGGACTCATCAGGTTGGTCTCAGACCTCTCTGAACACTTTCTTCAGGAAAAACAGTGTGATCCAAGGGTCTTATTCTCAGTCAAAGGGTTCAAGTATGAAGGCAAAAAGTAGGCAGTCATTTTCTTCTTAATTTTACGTTAAATGTGAGGGTTCAAATAACCAGGTTACAATATTTGCATTTGTTAGGTAGAGTTCCTTTTGCAGTTGTGTCCCACACCCAAAAGGTGCGCCAAGACCCTTACACTGTGCCCATTAAGTGGGAGCACAGCAATTCCCTTCTCTCCTCCTCTCTAGCCCCTCCCTCAGGCCACCTCCCCCTAACTTGAATTGAATTGAGTTTTTCTCTTGTGGGTGTGTATTAGATCGTCTACTGGCTTCACATTAGTATTGAGTACATCGGAATAATTACTTTTCTATTCTTGTGATACTTTACTAAAAGAACAGGCAGTCATTTTCAATTTTGAAAGAATCCTATTAAAAAAAGAAAACCATCAATTGAAATGCGGTCAATCAAGAAATGAACCAAACAAAGAACTCAGGAATAGAGAATCAATAAACAGTCACTTCATTTAAACAAAGAACTAATACTAAAGAACCCCAGGAATTGTAGTTATTTATAGAATGTGAATGTTATACACTTGAACAATGTAAAAGTAATACTGTAATAAAAATTGGGAAGTGGAGGGAGAATGAGGATGCTAATGCCTTTATCTTTCAAAGCAGTGAGTTGATGCTATAACCAGTGAGTACCAAGGGGGGACAGCAAAGCAGTGAGTTGATAGAACTTAAAACTGAAAGATAGTGAGAAAACTGTTAATATTTTTCATAATCTTTCTTTCTTACAACCTTAGAAAGGGTCTTTTGGGAAGAAATCTCTCTTCTGGGTAAAGAAACATGTATTTGAAGTTCAACATTTCCTTTATATCTACTCCTATCTTTTTTCTCTTAAATTAAAGTAAAACGAAATTTAATACTTTTAATTAAAACAGCATGACCCTATTTAAAAGTAACTATTTTAATGACTTTTTCTATATGAATATATCTATAGGAAAATGTCTGGAATCATATTTTCTCTTAATTTTTTTTTTTTTTTGTCTTTGTGTGCAGTCTTTATTTCAGCTCTAATGTTAACTATTAATTTCTGGGTGGTGGAATTTTAAATGCTATTTTTGCTGTTATTTTTATTTATTTATATATATTTTTTAGAGACAGAGTCTCACTTTGTCGCCCTCAGTAAAGTGCTGTGGCGTCACAGCTCACAGCAACCTCCATCTCCTGGGCTGAGGCCATTCTCTTGCCTCAGCCTCCTGAGTAGCTCGGACTATAAGCACCCACCACAACGCCCGGCTATTTTTTTGTTGCAGTTTGGCCAGGGCCAGGTTCGAACCTGCCACCCTCAGTATATGGGGCTGGTGCCCTACTCACAGAGCCAAAGGTGCCTTACTGTTATCTTTGTATTTTTCTGTATTGTTTCAGTTATTTATAATGAAAATATACCATCTTAACAAAAATAATTGCTAAGATGCTGGCTTGGTGGCTCATGCCTGTAATCCTAGCATTCTGGGAGGCTACTACCTTTAGCTCAGGAGTTTGAGACCAGCTTAAGCAACAGTGAGATACTCCCCCAATCCCCAGTTTCTACTAGAAATAGAAAAAATTAGCTGGACATTGTGGCGGGAGCCTATAGACCTAACTACTAGAACAGGAGGATGGCTTGAGTTTGAGGTCGCTGTGAGCTAGGCTGACACCATGGCACTCTAGCCTGGGGCAACAGAATAAGATTCTTTCTCTAAAAAAAAAAAAGAAAACAAATTACAAATGCAAGCAATATAACCTAATCCTAGGTACCCTTGTATTAATTTGAAATAAAAAGAAATTTTTAAAAATTGATGTACTTTTAAAAAAATGGACACAACATGAAATGTCAAGATTTATTTCTGGGTAGTGGGAAGATGGTTGACTATTAATTTCTTCTTTGTGCCTTATTTATTTATTTATTTATTGGATACAGAGTCTCACTATGTCACCCTCAGTAGAGTTGTGGCGTCACAGCTCACGGTAACCTCAAACTCTTGGGCTTGAGCGATTTTCTTGCCTCAGCCTCCCAAGTAGCTGGGACTACAGGTGCCTGCCACATTGCCTGACTATTTTTTGTTGTTGTTGTTGTAGTCATCATTGTTGTTTGGCAGGTCCGGGCTGGGTTCGAACCCACCAGCCCCGGTGTATATGACTGGCACCCTTGCCGCTGAGCTATAGGCACTGAGCCAAAATTAAGTGAATTATAAAGAACAGTCACAAAAGCACTAACGGAGGGAAAAAAACAGGTGAATCTGGTCTTAGGTTTGGAAGAGTCTATCTAAACATGTGGTAGAAAAGAATTTAAAGACTTTTAGACTTTTTTTTTTTTTTTGAGACAGGTAAAGTAGTGTTGTCATAGCTCCCTGCAACCTCAAATTCCTGGGCTCAAGTGATCCTCCTGCCTCAGCCTCTGGATTAGCTGGGTCTATAGGTGCCTGATGCCATGCCCAGCAAATTTCTCTATTTTTGGTAGAGATAGGGTCTCCTGAGCTTGATCATACCATGCCCAGCAAATTTCTCTATTTTTGGTAGAGATGGGGTCTCCTGAGCTTGATCAAGTAATCCTCCTACCTTGGCCTCCTAGAGTGGTAGGATTACAGGCATGAGCCACTGCATTCTGCTGAGAATATTAGATTTGGCGACATAAAAGTTATACATTTCTGAATGGGAACAACAACAAAAACTCACCGTAAGCAAAATTGAAAGGTAAATGAAAAACTGGGGGAAAAGGATATAGGACCCTATATAACTGTCTCTTCCAGTTCTTTCTGCTTTTCCAAGGGTTGAAATTCTTCATTGATTCCCTCCTTTTCTGCCTTCTCTTTTCCATTCATTCATCCAACAAACACTTCTTGAGCGCTGCTATGTGCTGGGCATTGGACTAGGTTCTGGAGCCAAGGTGGACAAAATACACAGCCCCTACCTTCAAGGCATGCTCTTTGCATTTCCTCTCCGCATCTCTGGGTATGGAATCTATTATGTCCCTGACAAGAACAGGAAGCACCACATGGCACTTTTAGAGAAGGATCAGGATACACACAAAAGGATTGTGATAAAGGGCTCGACCAGACTTTCACGATGGGAGCCCCCGATTCCTTCAGGCATTACGGTGGGGACGGAGGACTGAACTCTACTCTGCTGTTTTTCATGCAGACTCAGAACCAGATTGTCTACTTTATTCGCCAAGCACAAGTCCCCATCACTCTGGAGAACTTCGAGGCAACTGTGCAGTTTGGAACAGTGCGGGGTGCCTACATCCCAGCCCTGCTTCGGCTACTGAGTGGTGTCTTTGCCCCTCAGATCTTTACAAACACAACCTGGCCGGAGAGCATTCGAAACCACTTTGCTTCTCATCTGCACAGGTTCTTGGCCTGCCTGACAGGTGAGCAGGAAGGCTGGAGAGGCAGCTCCCTTCTTAGTGCACCCCCAACCCTATTGGTGAGTCAGATGGACATTTATCTCAAGTGCCTGCATTGTCTGGCACAGAGCAGGGTCTCAGTACGTCTCTGTTGAATGGGTGGAGTAGAACACAGGATCTGCCTTCTGATTCAATGCACTTTTCTGCTGTAGTACTGGTTAGCCAGACCTGCTCAAGCTTAGGTTTGGAAATTTTGGTGGTTTTTTTTTTTTCAGAATATCAGGGAGTACATGTATTTTGTTTGTATAGTCAGTTTCTTTCACAACTTGAGTCAAAGTTATAACCGTGCACCTCCGAATTGGAAGTTTTAAAGAGTGCATCTGGGGTAAGGTGAAATGTAGGTGGTGAGGGGCGGTAGGGGGACTTACATGTCTCATGGTAGAGGGTATTGAGGGTGCAGTAAAGACCTTGACCTTATTTTTGGGCAATTTCTTTCTTTTTTTTTTTTTTTCAGACAGAGTCTCAAGCTGTTGCCCTGGGTAGAGTGCTGTGGTGTCACAACTCAAACTCTTGGGCTTAAGTGATTCTCTTGCCTCAGCCTCCCAAGTAGCTGGGACTACAGGCGCCCACCACAATGCCCGGCTATTTTTGGCTGTAGTTGTCATTGTTGTTCGGTGGGCCCGGGCTGGATTCGAACTTGCCAGCTTCAGTGTGTGTGGCTGGCGCCCTAGCCGCTGAGCTACGGGCACTGAGTCTGTTGGCAATTTCTTGTTACACGTCCATGAAGTTTCCCTCTTGCCTTCTGTCATTTCTCCTCTTGAGATCAAAAAAGCAGAAGTCATAGTTTCTCCTGCCTGCTCTCCTAAAATGCTTCCTGCCCCCCACCCCTGGACCAATCATCAACCATGATTGATACCGGGGTGGCAAAACATCATCCCCCCCGAGAACTACCATGGACCTTTTCTTTGCTTAGACACTCGGTATAAACTGGAGGGGCACACGGTCCTCTACATCCCCACGGAAGCCATGAACATGAAACCCGAGGTGGTGGTAAAGGACAAAGAGCTGGTGCAGCGGCTAGAGAGTGAGTGGCTGGCATCACCATCGTCTGCAGGGATTGCTGGGGAGGAGAAAGGGGCTGCCAGACATTGACAAAGGATTGGGGTTAGGAGGGCTAGGTGGGGACAGGAGACCATTGGGGAGCAATGTGAAGAAATGCAAGGGGTTTTGTGCTCTCCCCTACAGCCTCCATGATCCACTGGACCCGGCAGATAAAGGAGGTGCTCAGTGCCCAGGAGACCGTGGAGACAGGAGAAAATTCAGGTCCTCTGGAGGAGATTGAGTTCTGGCGCAACCGGTGCATGGACCTGTCTGGCATCAGTAAACAGCTAGTGAAGAAGGGCGTGAAACATATCGAGGCCATCCTTCGCCTTGCCAAGTCGTCCTACTTGACACCCTTTATGAAACTGGCCCAGCAGATCCAGGTGTGTGAATGGGCCAAGGATGGAGGCTTAGAAAAAAATGAGCAATGACTGGGATGATACAGGGGGCTGAAGAAGGTCGTTAAGGTAATCATGGACGGCGTAGACGGATCCACCCAGTGTTCGGCCTGGTACTTGCGGGAGTGTAAAAGTAGAGTAATACAGGTCTCTAGGGGAGTTTATAGGGTAAGTAGGGAGACATCTAATTAATCGACAAACATACATTGGGTACCCTCTGTAAGCCTAACTCCTACAGTACAGATGAGAAAATAAGATTTTCACAAAATAGATTACTAGATGGCATAGGAATCAAAGACGAGCCCGTGTGGCTCAGTTCAGAGAGTTACAAGAGCAGCACCTTGTATTTCTTTTTTTCTCTTTTGTGTATTTCTAATTAATTTTTTTTTTTTTTTTGAGACAGAGTCTCAAGCTGTCACCCTGGAGAGAGTGCCGTGGCATCACAGCTCACAGCAACCTCCAATTCCTGGGCTCAAGCGAGTCTCCTGCCTCCGCCTCCCAAGTATCTGGGACTACAGGCGCCCACCACAAAGCCCGGCCATTTTTTGGTTGCAGCCGTCATTGTTGTTTGGCGGGCCCAGGCTGGATTCGAACCCGCCAGCTCAGGTGTACGTGGCTGGCGCCTTAGCCCGCTGAGCCACAGGCGCCAAGCCTCTAATTAATTTTTTTAAAAAAAATTTAACATTTTTAACGGTTCAAACATTTTTTTTTTTGAGACAGAGTTTCATGCTGTTGCCCTTGGTAGAGTTCCGTGGCGTCACAGCTCACAGCAACCTCAAACTCTTAGGCTTAAGAGATTCTCTTGCCTCAGCCTCCCAGGTAGCTGGGACTACAAGTGCCCGCCACTAAGCCCAGCTATTTTTATTTTGTGTGTGTGGTTGTCATTGTTGTTCTAGCTGGCCTGGGCTGGGTTCAAACCCATCAGCCTCAGTGCATGAGGCTGGCGCCGTAACCACTGTGCTACAAGTGCCGAGCCGGTGTAAACATTTTTTAATTTTGGTTTTTAGTTGACAGATAGTAATTGTATATATTCATGGGGTACATCGTGATGATTTGATACATATAATGCCTAGTGATTAGATCAAGAAAATTAAAATATCTGTCATATCAAATATTTATCATTTCTTTTTTTTTTTTTTTTTTGAGACAGAGCCTCAAATCACAGCTCACAGCAACCTCCAATTCCTGGGCTCAAGCGAGTCACTTGCCTCCACCTCCCAAGTAGCTGGGACTACAGACGCCTGCCACAACGCCCGGCCATTTTTTGGTTGCAGCCGTCATTGTTGTTTGGCGGGCCCGGGCTGGATTCAAACCCACCAGCTTAGGTGTACGTGGCTGGCGCCTTAGCCCGTTGAGCCACAAGTGCTGAGCCTATCATTTTTTTATGTTGGGAATGTTCAGTATCCTCCTAGATATTTGAAACTTGGCCTAGCAAGTTGGCTCACACCAGTAATCCTAGTACTCTGGGAGGCCAAGGCAAGAAGATCCCTTGAGCTCAGGAGTTCAAGACCAGCCTATGTTCTCAGCAACAGTGAGACACTCTCCCCATCCCCAGTATCTACTAGAAATAGAAAACATTTGCTGGGCATGTGGCAGGGGCCTATAGACCCAGTACTAAGGCGGGAAAATCACTTGAGTTTGAGATTGCTGTGAATTAGGCTGACACCATGGCACTCTAGCCTGGGGCAACAGTGTGAAACCCTGTCTCAAAATAAGTAAATAAATAAATTTAAAAATAGAAATTTGAGGGCGGTGCCTGTGGCTCATCGAGTAGGGCGCCGGCCCATATACTGAAGGTGGCGGGTTCAAACTCGGCCTCGGCTGAACTGCAAAACAGAAAAATAGCTGGGCATTGTGGTGGGCGCCTGTAATCCCAGCTACTTGGGAGGCTGAGGGAAGAGAATCGCCTAAGCCCAGGAGTTGGAGGTGGCTGTGGGCTGTGTGATGCCACGGCACTCTACTGAGAGTGACTAAGTGAGACTGTCTCTACACACAAAAAAAAAGAAAAATAAATAGAAATTTGAAACTGTATAATTTATTATTGTTAACTCTAGACATCCTACACTGGTGTGGGGAATGTTAGAGCTTACTCCTCCTATAGGTACAATTTTGTTTCCTATAACAAATCTCTCCCTATCTTTCCCTTCCCCACCCTTTAGCCTCTAGTACCTTTTTTCTACTTTTTACTAATATAAGATCAATTTTTCTCTTTTTTTTTTTTGAGACAGAATCTCACTCTGTCACCCTGGGTAGAGTGCCATGGTGTCATAGCTCATAGCAACCTCAAACTCTTGGGCTCAAGCGATCCTCTTACCTCAGCCTCCTGAGTAGCTGAGACTACAGTCACCCACCACACCGCCCAGTTATTTTTAGAGACAGGGACTAGGTCTTGCTCAGGCTGGTCTCAAACTCTAGAGTGCAAGGGATCCACCAGCCTCGGCCTCCCAAAATGCTAGGATTATAGGTGTGAACCACCACACCTGGTCTTCAACTGTTTTTTTTATCTATGCTGAGATATGCAGGGTTAGGAAACTTTTTTAGCATATATATATATATATATATATATATATATGTATATACATTTTTTTTTTTTTTTCTGAGACAGAATCTTGAGCTGTCGCCCTGGGTAGAGTGCCATGGGGTGGCAACTCATAGCAACCTCAGACTCTTGGGCTTAAGCGATTCTCTGCCTCAGCCTCCCAAGTAACTGAGACTACAGGCACCTGCCACAAGGCCCAGCTACTTTTTTTGTTGTTGTTGCAGTTGTCATTGTTGTTTTAGCAGGCCCCGGGCCAGGTTTGAACCTGCCAGCCTCGGTGTATGTGGCCGGCGCCCTACCCACTGAGCACGGACGCCACCCTAGCTTTCATATATGAATGAGAACATGCCATGTTTAATTTTCTGTTCATGGCTTATTTCATTTAAAGTAATGTCTTCCAGTTCCATCCCTGTTGCCGTGAATGGCAGGATTTCATTCTTTTTTAATGGCTAAATAGTATTTCATTGGGTATATAGATTGTGTTTTCGTCTGTTGTTGCATACCTTGATTGATTCCATATCTTGGCTGTTGCAATAAGCACGGAGTCCAGATATCTTTTTGATAAAACAATTTCCTTCCATTTGGATAAATGCTCCGTAGTGAGATTGCTGGATTATATAATAGTTCTATTTATAGTTTGTTGAGAAACGTCCATTCTGTTTTCCGTAGTGACTGTACTAGTTCACATTCTCACCAATGGTATATAAAAGCTTCCTTTTCTCCACAGCATTTGTTATTTTTTGTCTTTTTGATAATAGCCATTCTAACTGAGGTGAGATGATACCTTATTGTGGTTTTGATTTGCATTTCCCTGATGATTAGTAACGCTCAGCATTTTTTCACATATTCGTTGCTCATTTATATGTCTTTTTTTTTTTTTGAAGTTTTCGTCAGGGGCCGGGTTTGAACCCGCCACCTCCAGTATATGGGGCCAGCGCCCACTCCTTTGAGCCACAGATGCCGCTCTAGTATGTCTTCTTTTGAGAAATATCTGTACAGATCATTTGCCCATTTTAAAATTAGATTTTTTTTTTTTTTTTGCTGTTTTTGAGTTCCTTATGTATTCTGGATATTAGTCCCCTGTCAAATAGTTTGCAAATATTTTCTCCCACTCTATAGGTTATTTTTCCTTATTTATTTATTCATTTATTTATTTGAGACAGAGTCTCACTTGTTACCCTCAGTAGAGTGCCTGGCCCTGACGTCACAGCTCACAGCAACCTCAAACTCTTGGGCTCAAGTGATTCTCTTGTTTCAGCCTCCTGAGTAGCTGGGACTCACCTGCCACAATGGCCGGCTATTTTTAGAGATGGGATCTCGCTCTTGCTCAGGCTGATCTCGAATTTGTGAGCTCAGCCTCAGCAATCCACCCACCTCAGCCTCCCAGAGTGCTAGGATTACAGGCGTGAGCCACTGGGCCCAGCTGTAGGTTATCTTTTTATTCTTTTATTCAGTTGTTTCCTTTGCTGTGTAGAAGTTTTTATTTGTATCCTGCTACTTTGCTTAAGTCATTTATCAGTTCTAAGAGTTTTTTTGGTAGACTCTTCAGATTTTTCTATATATAAGATCATATTGGGCTCGGCACCTGTGGCTCAACAGGCTAAGGCGCCAGCCATGTACACCTGAGCTGGCAGGTTCGAATCCAGCCCGGGCCGCCAAACAACAATGGTGGCTGCAACCAAAAAATGGCCGGGTGCTGTGGTGGACACCTGTAGTCCCAGCTACTTGGGAGGCACAGGCAGGAGACTTGCTTGAGCCCAGGAATTGGAGGTTGCTGTGAGCTGTGATGCTACGGCACTCTATCCAGGGTGACAGCTTGAGGCTCTGTCTCAAAAAAAAAAAAAAAAAGATCATATTGCCTACTGCGTTTTTGAATTTTGTTTTCTAGGCCTTTCCCTGAACCTGGGGCTCACAGTCTAGCTTTGAATAGCCAGACTGATCTCTAGTGTTCTTGCTTTTCTGATTCAGTCAATCTTTCTCCTAACAGGGACTTCCTCTTTTCCAATTTGGATGTTCTTTGTTTCTTTCTCTCACCTAATTGCTCTGGCTAGGAGAAACACTTTGACATGTATGTTTGTGCTGGGTCACACAGGAGGAGTGACCTGTAGAATATAGCTAGAAGTCTTGTCTTTCTAGGTGAAATTTTCTTTTCTTTTCTTTTTTTTTTTTTTGAGACAGAGGTTCAACCTGTTGCCCTAGGTAGAGTGCCATGGTGTCACAGCTCACAGCAACCTCAAACTCTTGGGCTTAAGCAATTCTCTTGCCTCAGCCTCCCAAGCAGCCAGGACTACAGGTGCCCGCCACAACACCTGGCTATTTTTTGGTTGTAGTTGTCATTGTTCTTTGGCAGGCCCAGGCTGGATTTGAACCTGCCGGCTCTGGTGTATGTAGCTGGCGCCCTAGCTGCTTGAGCTACAGGCGCTGAGCCATAGGTGCAATTTTCAACTGGGTATTAAGGGAATTGAGTCTTGACTAGCTAGAGAAGTCTAAAGCTCTTGCTGAGAGTGGGGCAGCAAAGGGGACTGAGTGATAACTATGGGGATCAATGGGACTGATGTCCAGTTGGAGTATCCAGTTTGTATAGAGTTCTGAGTTCAACTGGAGAAAATAGAGGACTAGACCCCAAATCTGGAATTGGGAATTCCCATTCTAGTGTGGGAGACTGGACGCACACATGAGAACAGATGTAAAAACACTTGCATAGAAAGTAGTAAATGAATAAAAGTTGCTATGCCAAATTCTTTCTGAGGGGCAGCAGAGATGTGAAATAAACGCTGCTGTGTAGGGCTGATGGGAGGGCTTCCTAGTAGGGGCAAGTTAGGATGGGGTGCAAGATGGTTGAAAAGTGCTGCTTTGAAACAATGCTTTCTAGTGGATAAATCTACTCCTGGTTTCTCTTTACTACCAGGATGGCTCTTGTCAAGCACAGTCAAACCTGACATTTTTGTCAATCCTGAAGGAACCTTACCAGGAATTGGCTGTCATGCGGCCTAAGGACATCTCCAGTAAGCTCCCTAAGTTGATCAGTCTCATCCGAATCATCTGGTTCAACTCCCCCTACTACAACACTCGGGAGAGGCTGACCTCCCTTTTCCGAAAGGCATGTATATGCTGAGTGTGGGATGGAGGGTTTCGACAGCGGCCAGATTTTCTGAAGAAGGAATTCACTTGGCAGATGTGCGGGTGGAAAGGCATTGAGGATTGCCCTTCAGCTGAGACAGAGACTGAAGGCTTCTACCTGAGCCGTCAACTGTAGTGAAGCTCAGGATTGGGGCCTGGCCTGGACTTTCTGTTTCCAGACGGAAGTAACTTAGGCAGGAAGAGGGGCTTCAGAGGAGGAGCTGATGGACAAGAGGAGGGGAGCAGGAGGGACAGACTCCCAGGCCAGGCTGTGCAGAAGGGACTGACTTTCTTTTGCTCATTTCTCAGGGGGGAGATTGCATTGGGGGGTGGGGACAGTTAGGAAGGAATGTCAGCTCCTGAGGAGCAAGGCCTTGGGTTCCCTCACATTTCCTTGGGATGACAGAGTCAAACAGCAGGGGAAGGGATGCTGAGGTGAAAGCTTGCTGGGCAGGGCAGCTAAAGAGCTGGGCTGCTGTAGACTAAGGGACCACCTAGGACAGGGAGTGGATGAGGAGCCCAGAGGTGCTGGCCCAGCCAGCGACCAGGGGTGAAATGGGTCTCTGGAGTCAAATCAAGGAGTAGGAAGCTGAGGCAGAGGGCTAGTCAAGGAGACGTGGAGAAGGTGTTGGGCGTGAATGAGGCTGGGAACTGAGGCTGTTGGCGCCTCTTCTGCAGATGAGCAATGAGATCATCCGCTTGTGCTGCCACGCCATCTCTCTGGACCGGATCTTTGAGGGATATGTCATCTCCAGCAAGGAGGACCTAGAGGGCTGCATTTCCTGCTGTCAAGCTTGGAAAGATCACTACTTGCGGGCCGTGCAGATGCATACCCAGTTCAGTCTGTCTCCCTCACGTCCCACAGAGTAGCCCCTTGTCATTCCTGTAGAGGGTAGATTCTGACCCCTGTCATGGGCACTCTGTTTTAGCTTCTGGATTCTATTTTCCTAGACCTAGGCGCTCCTACATCTACAGTTTTCTCTCTGGATACAGATAGTCTAGCTCCTAGCCCTGTGTTCTCCTCACTCTAGGAATTTCTCTTCTCAGATCCCAGGGGCCCTATCTTGACCCATAGTCTAAAATTTCATCAGGTATGAGCTTTCTCCTAGAATTTAGATGATGCAGCTCCTCTCCAGTTCTCACCTCGGGTCTCTTCCCTCAGGCTTCAGGAAAAGTGCTTTTTTGAATCTTGTTTTCTAGGCCTTTCACTGAAGCTGGGGCTCACAGTCTAGCTTTGAATAAGCAGACTGGTCCCTAGTGTTCTCGCTTTTCTGATTCAGTCAATCTTTCTCCTAACACAGGTTCTCCAGTCGGGGCTGGGTCCTAGACCAGAGCAGCATATTCGCTCAGGTTGATGCGTTTGTGCAACGCTGCAAGGACCTTATTGAGGTGGGAAGACTGCCAAGGAAGGGGAATCAAAAGCCAACAGCCCCTGAATCCGCCCCTGCCCCACCTAGGCCCAGGAGCCAAGGGAGAAGGGGCAGAGGCTCTTATTAGGAGGCTGAGCCCAGAACTTACCTGTTTCTGCCTAATTGTGTGTCTTACCACCACCTCACTCTTTCTGGCTTCTGTCTGTTATCACTGCCCCAGTCTCTTATATTTCATTCTGTAGCCAAAATTCATCCCAATTGGTTCTCCCTGGTTTTTAGACCTTTGAAACTAAACCAAAGCACTCAGGACTTAACAAAGTTCAGAAAGGAAAGAAAGCCTCACACTTGGCTTCTTCTTAGGTATGTGACTGTCAGTATCACTTTGCTCGCTGGGAAGACGGAAAGCAAGGTCCCCTTCCTTGCTTCTCTGGTGCCCAAGGCCCACAGATAACACGGAACTTGCTGGAAATCGAGGACATCTTTCACAAAAGTCTGCACATGCTGCGAGCTGTTCGCGGCGGCATCCTGGATGTCAAGAACACCTCCTGGCACGAAGACTACAATAAGTGAGCAGGTCCCAGGCTGACACCAGGCTAGGGCAGGGAAAGAGAGAGGCGGAGACAAGCACAGGGAGAGTGCGGGAAGGAATGGTGGAAGGAAGGACAGATCAGTACAAGGAGGTCAGGAGGGAGTGCAGGAGAGAGAAGTGGCCGTTCCAGCGAGATTTGAATCCTGGTTCTGCCACATATAGATAAGCGACCCTGGGCAAATGACTCCATCATCTGGTGCCTCCACTTCCTCATCTGTCAAACAAAGTTAATGACAGAACTATTTAATCTTTGTTTTGAGGATTAGTCAAGTGCCTAGTTGGTAGGAAGCCCTCTGTCCCCACCAACACATGTAATTCTGACTCAAGGGATGTCCCTGGGGGGGCAGTGAGGGCACCTGCAATCCCATGCGCCTCTCTAATGGTGCAGATTCCGTGCTGGAATCAAGGACCTGGAGGTGATGACCCAGAACTTGATTACCTCAGCCTTCGAGTTAGTTCGCGACGTGGAGCACGGGGTGCTCCTGCTGGACACCTTCCACAGGCTTGCCGCCCGAGAGGTGCATGGCCCACCCACCTCCTCATCTTCCCCGGTCTCAAGCTTTCCTTTAGTTCTTCCTGAGCCTTCCAGATGCCATCCCGCCTCCACCTGTGCCCTTTCCCGTGTCCAGAATTGTGGGTGCCTCTCTGCTCCCTCTGGTTCCCCTCATTCCCACAGCCCTGAGGAGTGTGACCCCACAGCAAGGGTGGAGCTTTCCTCCAGGATGAGAGAAAGAGGGACCCTCCGAGCCTGTTGTCAACCTCTCCCTCCTTCCTTAGGCGATCAAGCGCACGTATGACAAGAAGGCGGTGGATCTGTACATGCTGTTCAATAGCGAATTGGCCCTTGTGAACCGTGAACTGAACAAGAAATGGCCGTACCTAGAGCCCTACATGGCCCACTACTCGGGACAGGCATCCTGTATGCGGATCCTCCGGCGGCGCATCGACAGGGTCATGAGTGTGAGTGCTGGGGGGGGGGGGGACTGGTGAGATTGGGGACAGGTCCAGGGAGGTTTCCTGGCCAGCAGCTAAGCTGGAGGAGGGGAGTGGCAGATTCAGTTCAGCGAGGTGAACGTGGGTTTGGATCTCCAGAAGTGCCTAGTGTGGCGGGCAGAACCGGGGCCATTTTAGGAATCCATTTCAAGGGGCAGGGAAGGAATCAGGCCAGCATCTGGGACACTGGGTCAGCAGAAGAGTAATACAACCTCATGAGATAGATAGGGCCTGGTCTTTCTGGAAGAACAGGCATGAAGAAACACAAGAAAAAAATGTAAACTTTTTAGGAATATAGGTTGAAAGCTTTTGAGCTGTTGACCTGCTATCATGTGATTGGCTCTGGGGGAGAATAAGGCAGCCTGCAGACAACTGGAGGCTTCTTTAGAGTCGGCGGGCTGGGACTGGGGCTAGGAAGGGCTGATACTGGTTTTCAACCTGGTACCTCTTAAATCTTCCACCTTCTGTGATTTACTTGTTCTCCCAACTTTTTTCTCTGTGCTTCTCTTGTCTCATTTTGACTCACTTTTTCACTGTGCCTTGGTCTCTGCCCTTCACTGTTCTTTGTGGCTCTGCTATCTCTCTACCTTGTCAAAAATCAATTAATCGCCATAGCAATTTATCCGTGTTGTTGGGGTGTTGTGTGCATATATGTGTGTTTGCGTGCACGTGTGTGTGTGGGAGGCGTCAGGGAGAATCGTGGCTCTGCTTACCTGTTGCGATCCTCTTCAGTGCCTTTCTGAGGCCCATTTCCTGCCCCACATTGGGACTGGGGAGGAGAGTGTACACACCTATCAGCAGATGGTGCAGGCCATCGATGAAATGGTACGAAAAACCTTCCATGATTGGACGTCAACGCTGGAGAAGGACTCCATCCGGCGGCTGGATACCCCGTTGCTTCGAATCAGCCAGGAGAAGGCAGGCATGCTGGACGTCAACTTTGACAAGTACAGGAGCCTCCTGGCCCTTTCTCCAACTCTCCCAAGTTTCCTACCTTTTGGCTCTTCTTTCCTTCATCTCTTTCTCCTGCTATCTTATACTATGTTGCTATCACCCAGTTTTATTTATTATTTTCTTAGAGACAGAGTCTCACTTTGTCACCCTCAGTAGAGTGCTGTGGCATCACAGCTCACAGCAACCTCCAGCTCTTGGGCTTAGGCCATTCTCTTGTCTCAGCTTCCTGAGTACCTGGGACTATAGGTGTCCACCACAATACCCGGCTATTTTTTGTTGTTGTTTTTGCAGTTTGGCCAGGGCCTGGTTCGAACCCACCACCCTCGGTATATGGGGCCAGCGCCCTACTCACTGAGCCACAGGCACCGCCCCCATCACCCAATTTTATTTTATTTTATATATTTATATATTTATATTTATTTTATATATTTTATATATTTTTTAGAGACAGAATCTCACTTTGTCTCCCTGGGTAGAGTGCTGTGGCATCACAGCTCACAGCAACCTCCAGCTCTTGGGCTTAGGTGATTCTCTTGCCTCAGCCTCCTGAGTAGCTGGGACTACAGGCGCTTGGACAATGCCCGGCTATTTTTTTGTTGCAGTTTGGCCAGGGCCAGGTTTGAACCCACCACCCTTGGTATATGGGGCCGGCGCCCTACTCAATGAGCCACGGGCACCGCCCTCACCCAATTTTAATTTCACAGTTTATTTTTTTAAGATGCTGATAAAAAAACAACCTCCTCTACCTTAAGCCAGTAGGTGTGATGTGAACGTTCAGCCACTAGATGGCCACAACGGCTCAGCTGAATGTCCAAATCCTGAGCCTCGGTCTGGGCTTTCTCAGGAATTGATGGGGCTGTAGGCTCATGCCCCCTCCTACAGCTTTGTAGTTAGGACATTCTCTTACTATAATTATTTAAAATACAATTAACCCATGAATTTATTCAAAAATTCAAAGATATATAGCAAGAGGCTTCCATGTGTTAGAACTGAAATAGGCACGGGGGATGTGTAAAACTGGAGAAGTCCCAGCCTTCAGGAGGTTAAGCGGTTACTCGTAAGTCCACAGTTCTAGCCCTGGAGCCGGGCTTCCTGTCCTCATAAAATGCAAAGCAGGAAAATAAAGAAGGAGCTATGTAAGGCATTTGTCTGCAGAGATGACAAAGCTTCTGGGGACAGGTTTTTTTCTAATCAGAAGGAAGTAACTGTCTACTTGATCCTTTGTTGGCGCCCTCCCGGCATCAGCTGTGCCCTGTAGCAAGAGCGTTTCCTGCACTGCGCGGGTTGTTGCTGGAAGCCTTAGCTTTCACTCATAAAATGCCTGTGTTTGCTGAACAAATGTAGAAGGGTCTTTGCCAGAGATGGTTTGTGTGGCGATGGCGTCTCAGAGAGATAAGATCATGTTTGTCTGTCCTGGGTGGCTGACGGTGGCCTAATCAGGGTTAGGTGACATATTATGGTTGAGAAAGGAAGGGAAAGAACCAAGATGGGGAAGCAATGCTGGTGTCTGGTAAGAGGGGTGAGGCAGAGACATTGGTGAGGAGGCTGAGAACTTTGAGATCAGGCTTTGGCCAGTGAGAGGTGTCACAGACTGGCTTTGTGACGTTCTAGGTTTTGTGAGGTAGGGCTGAGCATGACCGTATAAAAATCGTCTCACAAATCAAAGATAAGATTCTGAAGAGTTAGAAGCTAGGCCATGGTAACTCTAGTTATGACATTTCCTTTCTTTTCTTTCTTTCTTTTTTTTTTTTTTTTGAGACAGTCTCATTCTGTCACCCTGAGTGTCATGGCATCATCATAGCTCACAGCAACCCCAAACTCCTAGCTTCAACCAATCCTTCTGCCGTAGTCTCCTGAGTAGCTGGCACTACAGGCACCCAGCTGGCTAGTATTTCTATTTTTAGTAGAGATGGGTTCTCACTCTTCCTCGGGTTGGTTTTGAACTCCTAATCTCAAACTATCCTCCTACCTTGGCCTCCCAGAGTGCTAGGATTACAGGTGTGAGCCACCCCTACCCCTAAAGACACTGTGTCTGGGGAGCCACTTGGAAATCCTTGGAATAACATGAATATGAGGAGGTTAAGTCCGTTAATTGTCCTTTCTCCATGAAATAAAGGATTGTATTCAAATAGCAATTTCATTAAACACTGATGACCAATATTTACATTTCAAATACGGCAGAAAACGAAAGTTGAAACAAGAGGTGAGAAAATGCCACATGTAAGCACTTGTTGGTTGGCCGCTTCCTTCTACTCCTCAAGGGTTGGCCCGAGCATGGACAAAGCATGAACTTCATCAATGCCTGACAGTCTTGAGTCTGAACCCTGGAGCAGATCTATTTTGCTACATGACCTCAGGCAAGCCACTGAATTTCCCTGAGCACGAGTTTCCTTATCTAAAAAACCTTTTCCGAGGGTGCCACAGGGGAGCTGACAGGTGTCAAGGCCCTCACAAAGAATAAAACAATCAATAAGGATTATTTCCCCTTCGAAAAAATTGCCTCATAAAACTTGAACACAGTGCTTTCAGAGTAAATTTAGCAGAGTGGTGTAAATTTTAATTTTTGAAACATTTTAGCTTTATTGCATATGGTATAAAATCCAAAAGTTGCAGAGTGGTAGAGCATGAAGAGTCTCCGCTGCTTTCCCAGTGACCCAGTTTCCCTCTGAAGAAAGTGTCAGTGTTCCCAATTCTTGTGTAATGTTCCAGAGACGAGCATATATGTCCATAGAGTATCCTTTTGTACATAAACAGCAGCATACTATACATACTGTTCTGTATATTCAAGGTGTTTTCAAAGTGATTTATTTAGTTTTTCCATTATAAATTAATTATTGATGGCTTGGCGCCTGTGACTCAATGGGCTAAGGCGCCAGCCACGTACACCTGAGCTGGTGGGTTCGAATCCAGCCCAGGCCCGCCAATCAACAATGATGGCTGCAACCAAAAAAATGGCCGGGCGTTGTGGAGGGCGCCTGTAGTCCCAGCTACTTGAGAGGCAGAGGCAGAGGCAAGAGACTCGCTTGAGCCCGGGAATTGGAGGTTGCTGTGAGCTGTGATGCCGCAGCACTCTATCCAGGGTGACAGCTTGAGGCTCTGTCTCAAAAAAAAAAAAAAAATTAATTATTGATCATTTTATTTTATTTCTTTTTTAAATTTTTCACAATCCTTTGTACTATTATTATTACTATGATTTTTAGACAGAGTCTCACTTTGTCACCCTTAGTAGAGTGGTGTGGTGTCATAGCTCACAACAACCTCACACTCTTGGGCTTAAGTGATCCTTTTGTCTCTGCCTCCCAAGTAGGTGGGACGATGGGCGCCACCCACAAATGCCAGGCTAATTTTTCTGCTTTTATTTATTTATTTATTTAGATTTTTTTTTTTTTGAGACAGAGTTTCACTATGTCACCTTCAGTAGAGTGCCGTGGCGTCACAGGTCACAGTAACCTTAAACTCTTGGGCTTAAGCAATTTTTTTTGCCTCAGCCTCCCAAGCAGCTGGGACTACAGGTGCCTGCCACAACAACCAGCTATTTTTTTTGTTGCAGTTGTCATTGTTGTTTAGCAGGCCCAGGCTGGGTTTGAACCACCAGCCCCAGTGTATGTGGCCAGCACCCTAGCTACTGAGCACAGGTGCCAAGCCAGTTAGTTTTTTGTCACCCTTGGTAGAGTGCCGTGGTGTCACAGAAACCTCCAACTTGGGCTCAAGACATTCTTCTGCCTCAGCTTCTCAAGTAGCTGTGACTACAGGCACCTGCCACAACGCCTGGCTATTTTTAGAGAGGGTTTCTCAAACCTGTGAGCTCAGGGCAATCCACCTGCCTCGGCCTTCCAGAGTGCTAGGATTACAGGTGTGAGCCACTATGCCTGGCAAATTTTTCTGTTTTCAGTAGAAACAGGGTCTTGCTTTTGTTCAGGTGTGAGCTACCACCCTGGTCTTAATCCTTTGTGTTATTGATCATTTTAGAAAATTTTCAAAATGCAGAAAAGTAGAATGAAGGAAACAGTTCTCCCAAAGAGAATCATGTTTAATGATTTAGTGTACATGTACATATATATTTTTGATTTGGTATATTTTTTATCACCCTTTCCCCCATTTCATGTAGTTGTTTCCCTTTAATCTTTTTACTCTTTATTGGGTATTTTTTAAAATTTATTTTTATTTTACTTTTTTGAGACAGAGTCTCACTCTTTTGCCCCAGCTAGAATGCCATGTGTCACCCTAGCTCACAGCAACCTTCAACTCCTAGGTTAAAGGGATTCTTCTGCCTCAGACACCCAAGTAGCTGGATCTACAGGTGGCTACCACAACACCTGGCTAATTTTTCTTTTCTTTTTTTGAGACAAAGTCTCACTATGTCACCCTTGGTAGAGTGCCGTGGCATCACAGCTCATAGCAACTTCAAACTCTTGGGCTTAAGTGATTCAATTGCCTCAGCCTCCCAAGTAGTTGGGACTACAGGTGCCCGCTACAATGTCCGTCTATTTTTTTGTTGTAGTTGTCACTGTTGTTTAGCTGTTCCAGGCCGGGTTTGAACCCGCCAGCCTCCGTGTATGTGGCTGGTGCTGTAACCACTGAGCTATGGGCGCTGAGCCTAATTTTTCTGTTTTTAGAAGAAACAGGGTTTCACTCTGGCTCAGTGTGGTCTTGAGCTCCTGAGCTCAAGCAATCTTCCACTTTGGCCTCCCAGAGCACTGAGATTATAGGCCTGAGCCACCATGCCTGGCCATTTACTGGGTATTTTTAAATTACAAAAGTAGAGGCTTGGCGCCTATAGCTCAGTGAGTAGGGCGCCAGCCACGTACGCCAGTGAGCTGTGACGCCAGGGCACTCTACCAAGGGCAACACAGAGAGACTCTGTTTCAAAAAAAAAAAAAAAATTACAAAAGTAGAACATGCATGCTGTTAAAAACATCGATGACGCAGTGTGTTAGGGAAAAAGTGAGCATGTAGGACATGGCCTCAGTCTCTAGAGATAACCTGGATTACAAACATATATGCTGCACACATGAAATAGGGTCACGTTCTTTTTATTAAGGTTAACAGCATGTCAGGGAGAGTTTTTATTCTGTATGCGTAGAACTGCTTCTTTTTCATGATTTAGAATATTCCATAGTATGGCCGCATTATAATTTAATCAACTGGGCCACTATTGGTGGACTTAAAAGTCTTTGTAAATTTCAATCAGGTTTCCGTATTATGCATTGGAGAATTTCAACTAGGTGTCTACACCTTGTTCCCCTCACTCTGCAGTGGTATGTTTACCTGAAATGTAAGCGCAGTGTGCCCATCCAGCTAGGGTAAATGTAGGAGAGAACTTCTCTGTCTGCGGCAGTCATCTCTTGTCTACCTTTGGCACAATCTTTATAGTAGAGCTTAACAAGGCAAGTTTTGAGCCAAATATTTACAGGCTGGGTTTATCTGAAACCCAAATAATGGCTAGACACTTCCTCTAGATAGAAGAGGTACCTGTTCCTGTCCTTGAGCAATTGTTTTCTGGAGAGAGATGTCATAAGATACTTCACATTTTTGTGGTTTCACGATAAAACTGCCTCAATCCGATAAATGACGGGTGGGAAAGAACATGATCATAGTAAAGGATTTTGAAAAGTCTGGGCTTAACCAACCAGTAAAGAACTCCAAGACAGCTTCAGCTTCCAAAACTTATTAACACTCCAAGGAGGGGCAGATAATTTTATTGGGTTTTTCTCTTTGTGCTCAAAGTCTGGTTAAGTTTAAAATAAGCATACTTTTCAAATGTCCTGATGGTCCTCAGAATTAGCTGTCTCTCTCTTAGTCCTGGGAACCTTCCAGTCCCTAATAGCCCTGATTTTATCCCACGTGGAGTTTTGTTATCCCACTTTATATCCTAAATATTTGAACTCTGACGCCCAAATTGGCTTTTACTGTGTTTTATGGCCTGACCAGCTCTACAGATTGCACTTAACACAACCTATTCCAGATGTCATCTATACTCCGGCTGGGGAGCCGTGTTATCACTCTGTGCAGAGCAGAGTGGAATTTCCACAGAGCAGGAAAGGGGACATGGATGTCTGTTCATTTTTGCTCCTAAGGCTGCCCTGACCTTTTTTTTTTTTTTTAAATCTGTCTCCATAGACTCAGTCCATTCTGGGCTCAGCACTGATCTCAACCTGGCCCCCTCCATGACCTCTACTGCCTGCCTACTTGTTTGGGGGTGAATTATAAAATACTTGGTAAAAATGATTCCCCAAATATAATTTTTTAAAGAAATGATATTTGTTAATAAAATAAAATTTGCATTCTGGAAATCTATCGCGTTAACTTCTCTGTTAAAGACTAAACATCATCAAGAAAAAAGTTCCTGGCTCGGCGCCTGTGGCTCAACGGGCTAGGGTGCCAGCCATGTACACCTGAGCTGGCAGGTTCGAATCCAGTCTGGGCCCACCAAACAACAATAATGGCTGCAACCAAAAAAAAAAAAAAAAATGGCAGGGCATTGTGGCGGGCGCCTGTAGTCCCAGCTACTTGGGAGCCGGAGGCAGGAGACTCGCTTGAGCCCAGGAATTGGAGGTTGCTGTGAGCTGTGATGCTACAGCACTCTATCCAGGGTGACAGCTTGAGGCTCTGTCTCAAAAAAAAAAAAAAAAAAAGAAAAAAGTTCCTCATAGGATTTTCAGCTCAACTCCAGGAAGAGGTTTTCCAAATTCATCCTGTTGACCAACAAATTCGAATTGGATAATTTGCCTCAAAGTTATTTTTAAAATCTTGCCAAGATGAGAAAATGAAGAAACATTTTCGGGCAGTATTGGCCAGCTTACCTACTCCATGGGGGCTTGCCCTGGTGTTTATGAACAGGGACAAATTCAAGGCATCCAGTTTGAAGAACGGATGAGAATATGTTTATGCTACTAAAAATGTCTCCAAGTAGGCTCGGCGCCTGTGGCTCAGCGGGCTAAGGCGCCAGCCACGTGACACCTGAGCTGGCGGGTTCGAATCCAGCCCAGGCCCGCCAAACAACAATGACAGCTGCAACCAAAAAATGGCTGGGCGTTGTGGTGGGCGCCTGTAGTCCCAGCGACTTGGGAGGCAGAGGCAAGAGACTTGCTTGAGCCCAGGAATTGGAGGTTGCTGTGAGCTGTGATGCCATAGCACTCTATCCAGGGTGACAGCTTGAGGCTCTGTCTCAAAAAAAAAAA
>CAUYRH010033806.1:0-26444 GCA_963574655.1 Perodicticus potto | reverse complement strand
GGGACCTCTTCCAGGACACCTACCACCGCTACTGGGCCAGTCGCCAGACAAAGCCAACCAGAGAGGACCTTGGGGCAGGTCCCTCCTGACTGCCTCCATGGGAGATCCCAGCCCAGAGTGGGCCACCCCCTGCTGTGGTGCTGCCTATCCCTGGCCCCTGTGCTCTGGATCCCAGGAGCCCCCTTCGGTTTCCCATCTTTGCCTAGCTCCACTCTTTGGCCCAAGAGCTCAGGAAGCCTGGGACTAAGGACCTTCCAATTTCATGGGCTGTATATACTGCTCCTCCCCACTCCAAAGTGGGCAACCAGGAATTCTAAGCCAGGGAAACAATAAACTTATTTCTACCAGCATGTTCAGGAGCCCTCAGCCCTCCTGCATGCCATTATGGAAAACCAGACTCGAGAGGGGAAGCCCCTCACCTCTGTCTTCTGGTCTCCGAAAGAGAAGAGATGGTGGAGAGATGGTGGCCAGTGGGTGCAGCTCTCACCTTTGCCTCCTTCACCGGCTGCCTTCTCCTGAGTTCCAGGCTGTGTGTGCGCGTGTGTGTGTGTGTGTGTGACTGTGTGTGTAGGGAGATGGGGTCGGAGGCGGGGTTGAACCTTCAGTCGGAATAAAATCGGCCCTCCCCTTTCCCTAGCTCTTTTCTCTGCTAGGGGTTGCGGGAAGGAGGAGCTCCCCAGCGGCCTCCAGGTGCAGATGGCCAGCCCCTCCCCTCCTGTTTGAAAGCCCCAGCCCTGCCTGGACCATCTGTTGCCAGGAACCTCCTTCTCCCCTCCCCGCGTCTCCCCACCCCCGTGCTGACCACCTGCTCGAAAGGCTGTAGCAGCTGAGAAGGCCTCCCCCCTCCTCCACGCCTCTCGTCCTCCTGGCTTCCCCGCTTCAGTCTCGCTCCTGGCAACCTCGCCTTTACTAATGGGCCCTAATGCCCCTGCCAGCTGCTTTGCCAAAACCACAGGACTGGGGGAGGAGCGGGGGTGCAGAGCAGCCATGACCGCGCCCTGGTCCAAGTCTGGGGCCCCCGCCCCCAAAGCCGAACTGATCCGGTACCAGGATGTCAGGGTCTGTTCATTCCCCCTCCTCTTCCTTGCAAAAAGTGCCTCGTCACCGCTTCTGCCCGCCCCCGCCAGGCTGGGAGAACTGTGGGGTTAGAAGATTTTGGGATGTGGGACGGCAAAGCGCCTCCAAAAGCAACTCTTTCGGACGCGGAAATGGAGGGGGTCTGAGTTCTGGGGTCACGGAAGGGAAGGATAGCCCACGTCTGGACAGATCTGCGGAAAGGACTCAGCTAGGATCCTATGCCTGCTCTGCCAGGGACTGGCCAGTGGGCGTGGCGGGGCGGTGGCCGCACTGGAGAAGGCGGGGTTGTATTTGCGTAGGGGCGTGGCCTTAGGGCCAAGGGGCGGAGCTGGAGCCCGCTAGGCGCGGGGCCGGGGCGGGGTCTTTTTGCATATACAGCAGGCCGCGGTCCAATGGGCGGGGCTGGGGCGGGGAGCTGAGGCAGGAGGGATGATCCCCCGCCCCCGGAACGGAATCCTCCCGGGAGCCGAGCAAGCTCGCGCGTGCATCCCGCACCATTCCCCGGCCCCGGGCCCGGGCCCGCGTCAGACCGAGTTGCCGCCGCCGCCACAGCAGCAGCAGCACTCGGGGAGCTGGGTCCAGCAGGGGCCGCGGGGGCGCCCGGGCCCTGGATGTCTCGCAGCGCGGCGGCCAGCGTGAGAAGGGCGGGAGAGGGGGGCTCGGGTCGGGGGCGGCGCCGCTGCTGATGTGGCGGAGGGTGGGAGGCTGCGGCGGCGCCCGGATGGAGAGAGTGCCAAGGCTGAAGAGGGTGGTCCTGGGTGGGGGTCCAGGAACAGGCCTCTACCAAGCCAAAGCCTAGGAGATGGGGTTCTCGGGTACAGACTTTGAGGCTATCTCTTGCCAAGGCCCTGGAAATAGGAATTCTGGACATACAGCCCCCCAAAATCAAGGACAGGGCTACAGAGATTCTAGGTACAACTCCCTAGGCAAGATTTTGGGGATGAGCCATATCCAACCAAGGCCTCCAGGAGGCAATTCCAGACCAAATCCCTACTTCTCCCTTCCTGAGGGAATCTCTGAGACCAACACCTCCCTAGGCAAGGTCTTGAGGATGGGGTCCCTAGGTACTGCTTTCCCACCAAACCAAGGCACAGTCTGTCCCCAACCCTCAGAAGCATTCTGGGCACAGCATACCCCCAAACCTTGGGCGGCGTCCCAGGTACAGCCCCTTCTCAAAACAAGGTTCTAGAGCATGGGATGCTATCCCACCCCAGCCTGAATGAAATAAGAATTTCAGGCAACCTCCAATCCCCCCACCTCGGAATTGGTCAAGGGTCCCAGGGCACAGGTCCCCTAGGCCACCCCCTTTGTCCCCAGGGTTGCTCAGCTGTTGAGAGACAGACAGAGAGAGAGAGGCAGAGAGGCCCCACCCGCAGACAATGCGCTACCTCCCCCTCCCGGCTTTGGCCCCCCAAGCTCCAGGATTCAGGCTGGGCTGGGGGCGGCTCCCCAGGGACCTGGTGCAGCCTTGTCTGTCTGCAGCATCCAGGCGGTGCAGGCGGCTTTGTGTGTGGTACCTGGGGGAAGGGGGGAAGTAAGCAATGGGGAGGTGGCTAGGATTGTGACCCTGTGTTTGTGTGACTGTGGCTGTGTTCGTGTGTGCAGCTGGTGACTGTGAGGAATCTTGTGTCATGTGTCTGTGTGTGCTTGTGGTTGTATGTGGTAGTGTCTGTAATCGTGTCTGTGTGTGACCCCAGTATTTGTGTGACTGTGTGTGTATATATGACAGCCGCTCACCATGCAGAACCGTGTACTTTTTAGTCTGTGTTTGAGTGTGTGCATGGTTGGGACTACAGGGTTGTGTCTGTGATTGTCTTTTGTAACCTGTGTTTGTGTGGCTTGGTAACTAGAACTGGATATGTGACAGTATATGTGTTGAGTCTGGGGTTGGGCATGTGTTTGACTGACAGGATGTGGGTGGAGTTGTGACTGTGTGTGTAAGTGGAATTGTGTCTGTGACTCCATGTCTGCGTCTGCGTGTGACTCTTCCAATGACTGAGAATGTTGTATCTATAACTGATTTTATATACATGAGTGACATGCAAGTATTTGTGCGGCTCTGGGTGTGACTGCCACTGTGTCTGAAGTTATGTTGTGTCTGTGACTAGAGTTGTGTGATGGTACTGTGTATGGCAGTGGTTGTATATCTATAAACATGTCTGTGTGTGCAACTAGGGTTGTGTAAATGACTTTATATCTAACTATGTGTATAGTACTGAGTGATTTGTGTGTTTATAGTCTTGTATGTATGATTTGGGTTGTGAATTTGACTTGGTGTCTTAGTCTGGCTGACTATTGTAAGGGGCTATTTAATTGTGTGTGACCCAAGCTATGGATGTGTCTGTGTGTGCTGGTGCCAGGTAACTGTGTGTTTGTGGGTATGTCTAACCGTGGCTTCTATACTACTATATTCCTGTGTGTGACCTGCATGTCTATGACCCTAAGTGACTGTGTGTGCTTACATCTGTGTCACAATCTGTGAAAGTGTGGGTGTCTATAGCTGTGTGGTTGTTTTTGTCTGGGTGTATGTATGTGTGCATATGTGCTGGATGACCTGGGTTTGAATTTGTGTGATTTGATGATGAGGTGACTGGACACTGGCTGTGCACATGGCTTTGTCAGGGACCAGATCTTCTGTATAAACCCAGCTCTAAATGCCACATCTAGGTTACAGCATTCCTGTGCATACTCCCTACTGTGTACTTGTGATGTAGAAAATTAAAACTGTGCTTATGTCTCCGTGTGTGAGATATGATGTGTGTAGGTGGGGCCGTGACTTTGCACACCTGTCCAAACAAGGCTGCGATTATATGTGGCCACATGTTTATCTATGTGACTTTTGTGTCCACATGAAGAAAGATCATATGTTTTTCTGTGATGGTGTAGCATGGTACGGCTGTGCAGGGGACACTTGATAGTGATATTATGACCATGATAGGTAGCTGGGGAATGTGGACACTGGTGCTGTGTGCATGCAGGACCACTTCTGGAATGTGTCTGACTGTGTCTGAGGGTAAGCATCCTGAGGGATAGTGGTTTCTGGGTGGTGGCCATCAGTAAATCAATGAAAAACTATAGACCATCCATATAGGTGTGACTGTCACTGAAGACTGATACTGTGACCAAACATGAGTACATATGACTGGGTGTGTGTGATAGCATATGATCCCATAAAAGCTGTGTTGGGGCCGAGTGCGGTGGCTCATGCCTGTAACCCTGACACTCAGAAGGATTGCTTGAGCTCAGGAGTTTGAGACCAGCCTGGGCGAGAGTGAAATCGCGTCTCTACTAAAAATAGAAAAACTAACTGGGTGTTGTGGTAGGCATCTGTAGGATGCTGAGGCAGGAGGATCACTTGAGCCCAAGAATTTGAGGTTGCTGTGAGGACACCACAGCACTCTAGCCTGGGGCAACAGTGTGAGACTCTCAGCTCGAAGAAAGAAAAAAATACTCTGTTGGTGTGACTGACACCAAACATGTCAGTCTGCCTGTGTCATTCAGTACCAGTTATTAGTGTGTAACAGTGGAGATATGAGTGACAACTAGGTGTAGCTATGAGTATGTCATTATATGACTGGGTGCAATTCCGTCTGGGTGGGTTTGTGACGTGGGTATCTTGGGTGGGTGCCTGAGGAAATGTAATTGTCATGGGGTGTGGTCATACATGTGTTGTTCTAATGTGTGTGCCTGGGCCCACTTCTTTGTATATGGCTAAGAAAAGGGAAGTGACCAAATATTAGTAGCTGGTGTGACCAGGTGTCTGTGGCGAGGCCTCTGTAGTAGAGACTATGTGTCTGTGACCATGAACATGTGGCTAGATGTTTATAGTGGTAGCTTTCTGTGACTGTTTATGTGATCTGTGTGATCTGAGGTGTAGCTGTGATCGTGTCTGTGTGTAATCAAGTGTGCAGAGCTATGACCAAGTTCTAGGGACAAGTGCAGACCAGGTTCTCTGTAGACATGAGCTGGCTGCATCCAGGTGACAGTATGTTTGGGTACAGTCCTGGACATGTGTCTACAAGGCAAGGCCGCTCTCCTCACACCATCCCCCTTGAGAGATTGAGGGTCTCTTAAGTCTAGCACACTCAAACAAATTTGCTCCCAAACACACCTACTTGTTCCTGGGCCCTGGGAACCAGGTGGCTGAACTCTCTGGTAACAGTTGCCATGGCAACTAGGGCTTGTGTCAAGGAACCTGGATGGAGGGGGCCAGGTGAAGTCCAAAGGTGTGTTGAGTTAGGGGACTGAGCCCCACCCCAAACAGACTTCTCACCTTCTCCTCCCTCCCTTGGGCAGGGCGGACCTAGGAGGCCTGAGCAACATCTGCCCCCAGCCCCTTCTGGGGCCCCGGGGCCCCTTGCAACCTCCAGGACGGAGCCAGGTTAGTAGTGACCAGCTTGAGACAGGCAGGTGCTGAGTGAGTGGATGGGTGTGCCTAGCGTGACCAGAGGAACTGTACCAATAGTTACTCAAGCTTAATTGCATCTGTGAGTGGATACCCTCAAACATCTTCCCCGCGCCCTCAGTGACTGTCAGCCCCCCTCATTCACAGACACTTATACCCCCTGACAGCCTCGCACTCACAGATGTGGTGTTGCACATACTGTTACACATCTGCAGACAGTTAGATGATGATCTCTTTCCAATCCACACAGCAACAGATACCCTTGAAGACGTGCTTCAGTGGGTGTCCATTCTCATACACATGTACATTCCCCTCTCTGTTTATAGGGACGGAGCCTCACACACCAATAGAGAGACACGTTCCCAGAGCACACCCAGACTCTCACTCAGCCAACCACAGGCACTTGCCAGGTAGACTCTCAGATACACAAGCTCACAGATACACTCTTGCACACAGTCTACCAGAGAGCACACACGGACCCACACTTTTACAGGCAGTAGCTGCACTTCCACAGACAGACACAGCCTCACAGATAGCACCCGTGGACTGAGGAATTCACAAAGCTACAGTTTTACAGTCTCACAAACAATAGTTGGCACTATGGGCAGTGCCTGTGGCTCAAAGGGGAGGGGTGCTGACCCCATACACCGGAGGTGGTGGGTTCAAACCCAGCCCTGGCCAAAAAAAAAAAATAGTTGGCACTCTCATACACAACAGTGACCCTCCCACGTAACACTCACAAACATATACCCAAAGACAACAACCTCATGTTCTTGCACACTCTCACAGATGCATCACTACACAGAGGCACATGAGCCTTGCCTCTGACTGGACACAGTTGTCACTGAGCAGCTGTGTCTCAGAGTTCCAGAGCTAAGCCAACATCCCTCACACTCACACCCCCATGCTTGATGCCTGCACCCTGACCCATGCAGTTGCCAACTCCTGTGTCCTCTGATCACCCCGCTGCCTGACCCTCATACCGCTAAGACCCCTGACGTGGTAACCCCCAACTCCTATGCCCTCTAACCCCATGTCCTTCTATCCCTGACTTCCCATCCATTGGATCCACAGGTCTCTTGTCCATCACAACCCCAGCCTCCTGTAGCTGTGATCCATAACTTGCCACCACAGACCTCCCTGCCCCCAGCCCTTCCCCTCCCCTTTCTGAATCCTTACTGCCCTACACTCACACTCCCTTGCCATGCATTGTTCCCTTTCTTAGTGTCCTCTGACTTCAGCTTTTGATCCCATGGTCTCTGACCCAGTGACCCCACTCTCATGTTATCTGACCTTATGTTCGCTGAGCAGGCTTATGTTATGTGACTCTGTGCTCCCCGTTGAGCCCCACATCTTCTGACCTCCACCCTTGACCCATACCCTTGTCCTGCCTCACCAGACGGGGCGGGCACCATGAACAAGTTACGGCAGAGCCTGCGGAGGAGGAAGCCAGCCTACGTGCCAGAGGCGTCGCGCCCACACCAGTGGCAGGCAGATGAGGACGCGGTGCGGAAGGGCACGTGCAGCTTCCCGGTCAGGGTGAGTGGGCGGGGCGCGCGGCAGTGGGCGGGGCCGCTGTGCTGTGCGCCTGCGCTGGGCAAACTTGCTAAGGGCCCTGCAGTATTAACAAGAGATTGACCTCTCAAAGGACGGTGGAGCCTGCCCAGGCAGGACGCCACATCCTCAAAGTTAATATTAAAAACTAAGAAACAGGCTCGGCGCCTATGGCTCAACGGGCTAAGGCGCCAGCCACATACACCTGAGCTGGCGGGTTTGAATCCAGCCCTGCCCGCCAAACAACAATGAGGGCTGCAACCAAAAACTGGCCGGGCGTTGTGGCGGGCGCCTGTAGTCCCAGCTACTCTGGAGGCAGAGGCAAGAGACTCGCTTGAGCCCAGGAATTGGAGGTTGCTGTGAGCTGTGATGCCATGCACTCTATCCAGGGTGACAGCTTGAGGCTCTGTCTTAACAACAAAAATAAATAAATAAAAAAATAAAAACCAAGACACATCCTCTGGGATGTCATGTCGGGGGTCACCTGTTCTATGGGGGCTAATAATTTCCAGTGGTGAAACCTCTATGGGAAGGTAACGTTTGCAAAGCCCTCCACTGTTGTGGGCTTTCTGGTTTAGACAACTACCCTTTACAACATACGCTACGCTTTTGTGAGAGAGAGAGCGCAGGATTCAGGCATAGGCAGTGAAGCTCAGCTCTTCTGGCTGGGTGACAACCGACCATGATCATAGCCCCTCCACCTTATTTTCCCTTCCTCCGGAAGTAGATGCTTAGTGTGAGGGGCTCATTTGGAAGGTGCAGGAAGTGCTAGTGGGAGAGAATGACGGAAGGCAACCAACAAAGGGTACGTTATTAAATTGCTGCTGTGAGCTGGTGTGCTCCCTCTGGGGAACTCTGGAAATTTCCCACCTATACAGGTGAGAGAGCTGGGGTTGGAGCACCCTCCCCCCTCTCAGGCATTGCAGGACCCTGGCTCATACTCTTTCTACCTGCTTTAGGGTGAGCAGAGCAGCTTTTCATGGCCTGAGGCCAGCCATCAGGCACAGAGATGCAAATACTGGCATTCAGAAGGAGCGCAGTGCAGTGTTAAGACCCAGAGATAACCCAATAAAAATTGCTGTCACAGGCCATGCTTTGGTCTTCTCATTTGTGTATCTGAACTAGGAATGGGATAGCCACCTTGTAGCGTTGAGGTGCAGAATAAGTGAATACATATCATGTGCTTAGAATATGGTCCGATGCATGGCAAATGCTCCATAGACACTGACAATTACTGATTGCCATGCTATTTCATGTCCTCCCATCCCCTCACCCAAGTACCTAGGCCACGTGGAGGTGGAGGAGTCCCGGGGGATGCATGTGTGTGAAGATGCTGTGAAGAAGCTGAAGGCGGTGAGTGAGGGGCAGGAGTTAGGGAGGGGCCAAGGTCAGACAGGACAAGTCAGCCCTGACCTGACCAGGTCCCTCTGTCCTCCTCCCTCACCCTAGATGGGCCGAAAGTCTGTGAAGTCTGTCTTGTGGGTATCAGCTGATGGGCTTCGAGTGGTGGATGATAAGACCAAGGTAAGAGGCTGGTGGGGGTAGGGGTAGATACCAGGGGCCTCGTTCTTCACCTGCTCAAATTAGGACCAAGGATGCTTTCCCATCCTCTCTGGGATATCCCTCCCTCAAGGACCTTAAAATAGACTCTGCCATGTGCTCACTTCCTATAATTCAAGACTGAATACTGTGGTTATTTGTGAGCTGGTACAAGCGTATGGATAGTGGGTGAAGACACAGACTGCAGCAGCTGCCTCAGCTCTGATCCCAGCTTGGGGATCCTGGGCATAAGATTTGGGCCTTGGTATGTCATCTAAAATATGGGGATAGGCTCAGCGCCTGTGGCTCAGCGGGTAGGGCGCCAGCCACATACACCAAAGCTAGCAGGTTCAAATCCAGCCCAGGCCTGCCAAACAACGACAACTTCAACCAAAAAAGAGCTGGACGTTGTGGCAGGTGCCTGTAGTCCCAGCTGCTCGGGAGGTTGAGGCAGGAGAATCGCTTAAGCCCAAGAGTTTGAAGTTGCTGTGAGCTGTGATGCCACAGCACTCTATCCAGGGCGACAAAGTGAGACTCTGTCTCAAAAATAAAATAAAATAAAATAAAATATGGGGATAATAATAGACCCTGCCATTAAATGAGAAAGTATATGCAAATGGTTTGAGATGGTGCCTGGGGCATGGTAAGCACTCAGATCATGGAAGGTTAGCTGTTATTGTCAGTCTGCATAGCCAGATAAAAGCGCCATGAGGCCAGGATCTAGATTTCTGTTTGCTCACCGTTGATTCCCCTGCCTTGAGATTGTCCCAGGAGATGCCAAGACATGCTGAGAGCTGGGTTAATGACAGAACAGGATCACCATATTTGCAGGAAGTTCTCTCAACCTAAGAGACTGTTACCTGCCTTTCTGCCTAGTTAATTCCTTCTTCAGGAAGCTCTGCTTTCCTGCCCCCAAGTTGGCTTTCTCCATCCTGGCCCTCACTCCTTTATCCATGCCTCCCTCATTACAGCCTGGCCGTGGCCCTGAGTGGTCTCCATCTCACGATGGGTCTGACTTCCCCACTGAACTGGAAGCCCTGTGCAGACAGGGACCATGGCTGTCTCATTGACTCTTGGGTCCCCACCCCATTCAACAGATACTAAGGGAATGCTGAATGAATTCACCCTGTTCTCCTGGCATCCCTATCCCCTCCTAGGATCTGCTAGTAGACCAGACCATTGAAAAGGTCTCCTTTTGTGCTCCTGACCGCAACCTGGACAAAGCTTTCTCCTACATCTGTCGTGATGGGACCACCCGCCGCTGGATCTGCCACTGTTTCCTGGCGCTCAAGGACTCCGTGAGTATTGCCATGGCTGGCCAGCTCTTCTTTCCCATGGCCTGGCATCCCAGCCCCACACTGGTAGGCTGTGTGGATTCAGGACAGTCACTCACCTCCCTGTGCCCAGTTTCCTCATCTGGAGAAGGGGGTGTACTCATAGTTCCTTACTTAGAGGATTATTGTCAGACTTGAGTGGGTTAATACAAGGTGTTTGATGCTTGGTACCCATGAATCACTCAGGAAAATGCCGGTTATCGTCACCATCATCATCACCATTAGTTTTTCACATGCGTACAGTAAAGTGCACAGATTGTCAGGGCACAGTTCTGTGAATTTTTGCTTATGTATGAACCCCACTCAGATCAAGTCATAGAGAATTTGCTGACCCCAGCAGGCTTTTTTGGTCCTTATCAAACAACATCCCACACAGCATCCACTGTTCATTTAGCCTGTAGTTGATTTTGCCTTGGTTCTTTTTTTTGTTTGTTTGTTTGAGACAGAGTCCCACTTTGTTGCCCTAGGTAGAGTGCCTTGGCGTCATAGCTCTCAGCAACCTCTAACTCTTGGGCTCAAGCTATTCTCTTGCCTCAGCCTCCTGAGTAGCTGGGATACAGGTGCCCGCTATAACGCCCAGCTATTTTTAGAGTAGGGTCTCGCTCTGGCTCAGGCCGGTCTTGAACCTGTAATCTCTGGCAGTCCACCTGCCTCAGCCTTCCAGAGTTCTAGGATTACAGGTGCCTTCATTCTTAATAATTTAGGGTAGTTAAGGTCCCATCCAAGAATCAGATGAAAGTGACATATGGACCATCTTGTGAGAAGCATTCACACAGTTAAGGTACTGAGGCTTGTGTCAGAAAACTAGATACCAGTGGTTTCATTGGTATTTATTACCAGTGAAATAGAAATTTGTTATTGTTCCACGTCTAGGAAACCTAAAGGCAGTCAGCATGACATTGGTGGCACCTTTGTGTTTATTAGGAGCTATGGTTCCTTTCATCTTGTTCCTTCTCTCAAGTGTGGCTTCCACTCCATGATTCAAGATGGATGCATGTGCTCCAGCCTTCACATCTCCATTCCAGCCAACACAAGGAAGGGAGGCATGAAGAGGGATATACCCTCTCCTCTATGGGAAGGATATAGCCTTTTACTTACATACCACTGGCCACAACCTAGTCACATAGACATCCCTACTTGCAAAAGATGGTGGAAAATAGAGGCTTTATTCTACCCTGTTCCCTGGTCCCTGACCTCAAACTCTACAAAACTTTGATAGGAAGTTACAGTCTCTGCTATCTACATTAGCCTCATACTCCTAAGACTGTGTTTGGTTGCTAGAGTAAAAATTAATCTGGCTAATTTAAATCTAGAATGAGATTACGAAGGATATGAGGAATCTCACAAAGTTGGAGGATAGTCTCCGAAAGGGCAGAAAGCAGATCAGCCTTGCAAACTGCACCACTGGGCAGCTTTTTTAGGGCAACACTGCAGAAGAAATTCTACAACATTCTGGGTTCAAATTCCAATAAGAGTGTTTGGGATTACTCTTTAGCTTCGGTCACTGTCTTCCCATTGGCCAACAGAGGGTGAGCACCCAGACTGACTTATACAGTGTTGATGAGGAATTCTCTATAGGGACACTGGGGTGTTATCAAAAACAGGAGCAATGAAAAAAAAAAGAAAAGAAAAACAGGATCAATGGTGGGTGCTGGGCAGAATATATAACACGTATCCATCACAGACTCTAATAGCATTCACTCAAAGTATATCTCATCTTCCTTCTCTTCATTTTTCATAAATCCCCACTCCAAATAATCTGAGCCTAGCCTCTAGTACTAATCATTGTCCACAACTTTGCCACTCCCACATATAATTCAAAACTAAAACCAGACACCAGACATGGAAAACAAATTTGAGAATAGCAGTGGTTTTTTTTGTTTGTTTGTTTTTGTAGAGACTGAGTCTCACTTTATCACCCTCGGTAAAGTGCTGTGGCGTCACACAGCTCACAGCAACCCCCAACTCTTGGGCTTAGGCGATTCTCTTGCCTCAGCCTCCCGAGTAGCTGTGACTACAGGCGCCTGCCATAACGGCCGGCTATTTTTCTGTTTTGCAGTTCAGCAGAGGCCGGGTTTGAACCTGCCACCTTCTGTATATGGGGCCGGCACCCAACTCCATGAGCCACAGACGCCGCCCGAGAATAGCAGTGTTGATTACTCACTATTGATTTGTGCCTACCAGGGGCTGGTGTGGAGGTATTAGGAAGCCCAGAGCCCATAGCAATTTCTTTCTTTTTTTTTTTTTTTTTTGAGACAGAGTTTCAAGCTGTCACCCTGGGTAGAGTGCTGTGGCGTCACAGTTCACAGCAACCTCAAACTCCTGGACTCAAGCAATCCTCTTGCCTTGCTTTTTCTATTTTTAGTAGAGACGAGGTCTTGCTTTTTGCTCAGGCTGGTTTCGAACTCATCAGCTCAGTCAATCCATCTGCCTCGGCCTCTCAAAGTGCTAGCATTACAAGCATGAGCCACCGTGCCCAGCCTGTCTCAGCATTTCTTGAAAAGACTATTCTTTTCCCATTGAATGGTCTTGGCACTCTTGTTGAAAATTGCTTGACCATACATGTGTGGGTTTATTTCTGAGCTCTCAGTTCCATTTTATTGATCCATGTATTTTATTTTTATGCCAGTACCACACTGGTTTGATTAATGTAGCTTTGTAGTAAGGTTTCAAATAGGGAAGAGTGAATGATTCTGCTTTGTTCTTTTTCAAAATTGTTTTAGCTATTCTGGATCCTTTGCAATTTCATATGTATTTTAGGATCAGCTTTTTCATTTATGAAAAAGAGTCAGGGGATTTTGATAGGGATTGCATTACATCTGTAGATCGTTTTAGTGAACATTGCCGTTTTAGCAATATTAAGTATTCTAATTCTTGAACATAGGATGCTTTTCTGTTTATTTAGGTAGTTTTTTTTGTTTTGTTTTGTTTTGTTTTTTGAGACAGAGCCTCAAGCTGTCGCCCTGGGTAGAGTGCCGTAGCATCACAGCTCACAGCAACCCCTAACTCCTGGCTTAAGTGATTCTCCTGCCTCTGCCTCCCAAGTAGCTGGGACTACAGGCGCCCGCCACAACGCCTGACTATTTTTTGGTTGCAGCTGTCATTGTTGTTTGGCAGGCCTGGGCTGGATTCGAACCTGCCAGCTCTGGTGTATGTGGCTGGCGCCTTAGCCACTTGAGCCACAGGCGCCGAGCCATATTTGGGTAGTTTTTCATTTATTTCAGCAATTTTTAGTAGTTTTCACTGTACAATCTTGCACCTTTGTGGCTATATTGATTCCTAACCATTTCATTCCTTTAAATAATATTGCCAGGCGTGGTGGCTCATGCCTGTAATCTCATCACTGTGGGAGGCTGAGGAGGGAGAATTGCTTGAGCTCAGGAGTTTGAGACTTGCCTGAGTGAGAGTGAGACCCCAACTCCTAAAAAAAATGGAAAACTCCAGCGGGGCACCATGGCGAGCTCCTGTAATCCAGCAACTTCTGGAGGCTGAGGCAGCAGGATGTCCACAGCTCAAGTCTGAAGTTGCAGTGAGCTATGACGTCATTGCACTCTGCTCTGGGCATACGGTGGGACTCTGTCTCAACCAAAAAAAAAAAAGGCGGCGCCTGTGGCTCAAAGGAGTAGGGCGCCAGCCCCATATACCGGAGGTGGTGGGTTCGAACCCAGCCGCGATCAGAAACTGCGGGGGGCGGCGGGGGAGGGGAAAGCAAAGAAATAAAAATTAAAAAGCAAGGAAATAAAAAAAACAGTATTATAAATGGAATTCTTGTCTTACTTTTATTTGGGGATCATTCATTGCTAATTTATAGCAATATAACTGACTTTTGAATGTTGATCTTAGATCTTGTAACTTTGCTGAATTTGTTTATATTTTCCTTATACAATATCATGTCATCTCCAAATAGAGGTAACTTTACTTCTCTGTTACCAATTTGGATGCCTTTTATATCTTTTTTCTTATCTAATTACTCTGGCTAGAATTTCTAGTACAGTGTTAAGTAGAAGGGAAACAAGTATCCTTGTCTTGTTTCTGATCTTGGGGAAAAGTTTTCATTTTTTTCCCCATTGGTTATAATGTTAGTCACCAGATTTTATTAAAAGTCACTTATCAGGTTGAGGAAGTTCTCTTCTATTCCTAGTTTGTTGAGTATTTTGATCATAAAAGAGTATAGGATTTTGTTAAGTACTTTTTCTGCACCAGTTGAGATGGTTATGTGTTTCTTTAACCTTCATGTGTTTGTCTTTCCTATTAATGTTTTTTCCCTATTACATTGATTGATTTTCGTATGTTGAACTGACCTTGCATTGCCGGGATAAATCTCACTTGGTTGTGGTGTATAATCCTTTTAATATGTTGCTGGGTTTGGTTTGCCGATATTTTGTGGAGGATTTTTGTCCTCCAATTTAACTTTTTATTTTCTTTTTTGTAGAGACAGAGTCTCACTTTATCGCCCTCGGTAGAGTGCTGTGGCGTCAACCTCCAACTCCTGGGCTTAGGCGATTCTCTTGCCTCAGCCTCCCAAGTCGCTGGGACTACAGGCGCCTGCCACAACACCCGGCTATTTTTTTGTTGCAGTTTGGCCAGGGACAAGTTTGAACCCACCACCCTCCATATATGGGTCCAGCACCCTACCCAGTGAGCCACAGGCACCGCCCCCAATTTAACTTTTAGAGGTGACTGTTAGCTGGGTATTGTGGCAGGCACCTGTAGTCCCAGCTACGTGGAAGGCTGAGACAAGACAATTGCTTGAGCCCAAGAGTTTGAGGTTGCTGTAAGCTATGATGCCATAGCACTCTATCTACTAAGTATGACAGAGTGAGACTCTATCTCAAAAAAAAAAAAAAAAAAAGGTGGCTGAGCCTTGGTTAGGAAACAGGAGTCAAATACATCTCTGAATCCTAGCCATCACTTATAATAATGGGTATGTTGATATGCCACCTGAATTTTGGCTTATTCATCTGTAAAATGGGTTCACAAGAATGTCCATCTCTTGACATCATTGTGAGGATTCTGTGAGAAGATATAAGTCAGGGCTTAGCCTAGAGCTGGACAGATTTCCCGTGACCCATAGGTAGTGATTCCTGTGCCTGACTCTATACTATATTTCTCACGTATCTTAGTTTACGTAATTATTGCTATAGCCCTGTGAAGTATGTACTCTTAGGACCCTCATTTTGCATGTGAGAAAACTCAAGTACTAACAGAGACTTTCTTAAGAACACATAGCTAGGAAATGAGAAGCTAGCCTCAGTTCCAAGCTGCCTGACCTTGGAGCCTCCCATGGAGGCACTCAAGAAACCACTCCAACATTATTATAAAGCTTTTTCCACCACGTTGCGAAGTTGAAAGACTTGTACAGTCACCAGTTACCTGTACACCCATCACCCACATCCCACAATTAACATTTGCCTGTGCTTACTTAATCGCCTATCTAGCCATCTTATTTTGGGAGAGGAGGCATGTAAAATCTGCAGACATCAGACTTCTTCTCCATAAATACTTCAGCATGCATACCATTAAGTAGAGTTCGTATTTGTTTCCAGATCTTTTTTTGTTTGTTTTTTTGAGACAGTCTTAAGCTGTGGCCCTGGGTAGAGTGCTGTGGCATCACAGCTCACGGCAACCTCAACTCTTGGGCTTAAGTGATTCTCTTGCCTCAGCCTCCCAAGCAGCTGGGACTACAGGCCCCCACCACAACACCCGGCTATTTTTGTTGTTGTTGTTGTCATTGTTGCTCTAGCTGGCCTGGGCTGGGTTCGACCCCACCAGCCTCAGTGCATGTGACCGGGTGCCCTACCCACTGAGCTACGGGCGCCACCCAGATCTTTTTCTTTTAAAGGGAAATACATGCTTGTCTAAGTTCAGGCTGCTGTAACTAATACCATCAACTGGCTAGCTTAAGTGACAATCATGTCTTTCTCACAATTCCAGAGGGTGGGAGCCTGAGATCAAGGTACCAGCATGGTCCGATCCTTGGTGAGGGTTCTGTCCTGCTTTGAGGACAGGTGCCTTCTAGCCGTGTCCTCATGTGAGGGTAAAGGGACATGCCTCATGTCTTTCTCCTTTTATATGGGCATTAATCCCACCATGAGGACCCCCACCTCATGACGTAGCATAAGGCCCCCCTCTAAATCCCATCGTGTTGTCGATTAGGGCTTCAACATGGGAGAGGGAGGCAGGACAGGAACATCAGTCCACAGCGATGCTGTGCACTGCCTTCAATGTAAATTCAATAAACTTTGACAAGACCTATGTAACCAAATCCTTGGCAACCACACGTCCCTTTATACCCCCTTCCAGTAATGCTGTGCTGCGCCCCCATCCACGCCCAGAAGCGACTGCCGTTCTTTTTTTACCATACATTATTTTGCCTCTTCTAGAATTTCAGGTAAGTGAGCAGCACAGCAGGAACTCATTGGCTTCTAGCTTTTTTTTTTTTTTCCGCAGTTTGATCTGGCACCAGGTTTGAACCCGCCACCCCTAGTATATGGGGTCAGAGTCCTACTCCTTGAGCCACAGGCGCTGCCTGGCTTCTAGCTTCTTTGACTCGGGGCTGTGGCTGTCATTTGTAGCCCTTCCTTGGGCACTGAAGCCCAAAGGGAAGTGAAGGGACTCCTCTGGGGTCACCCAGTTCATCCCATCAGCAGAGTGTCTCTGACATCCCGCCCTCCAAACCTCTCCCCACAGGGTGAGAGGCTGAGCCATGCTGTGGGCTGTGCTTTTGCCGCCTGCCTAGAGCGAAAACAGCGTCGGGAGAAGGAATGTGGGGTCACAGCTGCCTTTGATGCCAGCCGTACCAGCTTCGCCCGGGAAGGCTCCTTCCGCCTGTCCGGGGGTGGGCGGCCCTCTGAGCGAGAGGCCGCAGACAAGAAGAAAGGTGGGTGCTGCCCAGGGGGCTGGCTGGGTGTGGAGTGGGTAAAGGTGGGGCCAAGGGGCCTGGTTTGGGGGGAGATCTGCAGTGGTCCAGGGACTCTATGGTTTACAAAGCAGGGCAGTAACCGCAAAGTTTGGTTGCAGGTTACAGAGCACCCATCAGTTTAAGTTCTTTGTGCAGTATCCTGTAGGCCATGAATCAGGCCAAGTTCACCAAGAAGTTCACTATCTGCTAAGTTGGGGGTTCCCAGGACTTTTCAAGACCTATGAAGTCAGTTTGCAGGATTATGACTGGTATTTTTGGGGGGGGGGGCTCCATGGAGGGTACAAGAAACCAGGTTAAACTGATTGCATTTGTTAGGTAAAGTCCCTCTTACGATTGTGTTTTGCCCCCAAAAGGTGTGGCCCACATCAAGACCCCATCCCCCTCGCTCCTTCCCTCTCTTTGCTGTTCCTTTCCCCACCCCTCCCTCATTCTTTCTCTCTCTGCTCTCCCTTTCTCCCAAATGACTAGTATTTTTAAAAATGAAATAGAGGAATCAGGCCGGTGGCTGGAGTCTATAATCCCAACTACTCAGGAAGCTGAGAAACAGGAGCATCACTTGAGGCCAGGAGTTGGAGATCAGTCTGGACAACAGAGGGAGAATCCCTCTCTACAAAAACATTAAAAATTGCTAAGCATAGGCCAGGCACCCTGGTTCATGTCTATAATCCTAAAACTCTGGGAGGCCAAGGCAGTTGGATCCCTTGAGCTCAGGAGTTCAAGACCAGCCTGAGCAACAGCGAGGCCCCCGTCTCTGAAAAAAAAAAATATAAATAACTGGGTATTATGGCAGGAGCGTGTAGTCCCGGCTACTTGGGAGGCTGAAGCAAGAAATCATTTAAGCCCAAGGGTTTGAGGTTGCTGTGAGCTGTGATGCCATGGCACTCTACCAAGGGCAAAAAAATGAGACTCTCTCTTAAAAAAATTTTTTGCCAAGAGTTGTAGGGCAGCGCCTGTAGATCAGTGGGTAGGGCGCTAACCCCATATACCGAGGGTGGTAGGTTCAAACCCAGCCCTGGCCAAACTGCAACAAAAAAATAGCCAGGTGTTGTGGCAGGCCCCTGTAGTCCCAGTTACTCGGGAGGCTGAGGCAAGAGAATCGCCTAGGCCCAGGAGTTGGAGGTTGCCGTGAGCTGTGCGACACCAGGGCACTCTACCGAGGGCGATAAAGTAAAACTCTGTCACTACAAAAAAAAGAGTTTTATCACGGACAGAATCAATTACAAAGTGATGTTGACAAGGGAAATGATAGCATATATGATGTTTTATTGTTTATAAAGAATATACCATGTTTTTGCTGTTTCCCAGGGCTATTCTAATATCTAGGGACTTTGCATTGCAAAAAGCACTTGGCCACTGTGCAGCCAAACACAGGTTCACACAGCAAGGTCTGACACGCTGAGTATGTGCCGTGCTATATCAGAGTCTAGAGCACTGAGTTTTAACTCTAAGCTCTTTCCAGCATAGGAGTTAGGGAGCAGTGTACTTTCCAAAAGTTGTTTACCATCCATTTTTTGGGTTCTAAACCATTTAACAGTCACTATCTAAACTGACCCTCTCATAGGCCATTGGGAGGTAGCGTAGGGACGGTTTTGTTGTTTTTTGGTTTTTTGAGACAGTATGTCACTCTGTTGCCCTAGGTAGAGTCCTGAGGCCGATGGCATCATAGCTCACAGCAACCTCATACCTCATACTCCTGAGCTCAAGTGATCCTCTTGTCTCAATTAGCTAGGACTACAGGTGCCCACTACAACGCCCAGCTAGTTTTTCTATTTTTAGTAGCAATGAGGTCTTGCTCTTGCTGAGGCTGGACTTGAACTTCTGAGCAAAAGCAATCCATACACCTCAGCCTCCCGGTGTGCTAGGATTACAGGCATGAACCACTGACCCAGCCAACATAGGGATGTTTATTTGAGGTCTCTGGTTGAGAAGCTGGAGCCCCGAGAGGGGTGGGGACTTCCTAAGGTCACATAATGGGATGGGGGCAGAGTTAGTTTCCTGGTCTCAACTCATCCTGGGTTGTTTTTCCACTGCCCCAGGCCAGACCTGGGTGGGCGCCTCATTGCCTCACCCTGCATGATGGAGAAGAGTAGCATTCAGGCTGCGGCTCCTGCAGCTGGGGAGCAGGGGGTGTGGATTGGTGGGGGGTTGGGAGGCAGGCTCTTTAAGGGAAGTCTGGGAGGCCAAGTTTCCTCCTAGAGGACAGAGAACACTTCCATTGGGGGTAGCCCAGGCTGAGGGGCTAGAACAATCTGGAAAGCTTCTTAAAGGATGAATCATGACAAGCCAGGTCTAGAATGACTGGTAACAACTGGAGGAAGTATCTGAGTTGGGAAAAATGATGAGAGGCAGGGAGACAGAGAAGAGAGCAGAGAGCAAAGAAAGCATGATTGGGAGAGATCAGGCCAGAGGGAGAGACAGGTCAGGGCACTTGTCTGGGGCACAGACTCTAGAGTCAGCCTGTCACTTGCTAATTTGACTCAGGCAAATCACTGACCTTTACTGGGCCTCAGTTTCCCCACGTGCAAAACAGATAAGATCAACTTCATGGGTGGTTGTGTGGACTGAGTTGATACCTGCAAACACCTGAAGCAGGCCTGATCCATTGTTCATGCACCAAGCATCTGTCACATGATCAGAAAGGGAGACAGAAGTGTCAGAGGGAAGAGTGGGAGAGCAGCAGAGCGAGTAAGATCCGGGGCAGAAAGCTAGGGAGACACAGAGGGTCATGTTGGGGGGACAGTTTCCCAAGGGCCTCCTGTGGAAGGTGATCTTGGCTTCGGTGGGAATGAGGGCGCCTTCTGGGCTTTGACCAGCTTGTCAGGAGGGCAGGACATATTGTGTGAGAAGGAAGCCTTGGGGAATGATCGAGAGGCCCTAGTGCCAAGGTGAGGCGTCTAACCACCTGTCTCCCCTGTGTCTCCAGCAGAGGCAGCAGCTGCTCCCACTGCAGCTCCTGGCCCTGCCCAACCGGGGCATGTGTCCCCAACACCAGCCACCACCTCTCCTGGTGAGAAGGGTGAGGCAGGCACCCCAGTGGCTGCAGGCACTACTGCAGCTGCCATCCCTCGGCGCCATGCTCCCCTGGAACAGCTGGTTCGCCAGGGCTCCTTCCGTGGGTTCCCAGCGCTCAGCCAGAAGAACTCGCCTTTTAAACGGCAGCTGAGCCTCCGGCTGAATGAGCTGCCATCCACACTGCAGCGGCGCACTGACTTCCAGGTGAAAGGCACAGGTGAGCCCTGGGCCCAAGGCAAAAGGGCATCAGATTCAGTTACAACTATCTGATGTGTGGGTGTGGGATAGCAGAGAGGTGGGACACACTGTGCTTGATTAGCACTGTCTGCCATGGACAAGGGAGAAGGCTATGGGTCGGGGATGGCAGACTAGCATCACAAGTCATGATCCATTAGCAATGTCTGCTGTGGTTAAGGAAAAGGATGACGCACTCCATGATCGGTTAGCAAAGTCTGCTATTGGCAAAGAAGTCTGCCATGGGCATGGGAAAGAAGAAAAGCAGCACAGATGGCCTATTTTTGCTCAGGAGTAGACCTCAGCACCATAGGTTAATATTTCCTCCAAGTATTAGGCCAGTTGAGCCCCGAGATCTGTCCAGGTTAAGGACACAGGTATATAGTATATTCCTCAGGTTCAGAGGAAAGGATTATGATGGATTAACAGGGTCTACCTAAGGCAGGAATAATCAAGGAATGGCATTCATGACGATCTCCATATAGTTCTGCCATGAGCAAGAAAAGGAGAGGGGTCACAATTCGTGATTAATTGGCAAAGTTTTCTGTGGGCAAAAGAAAGAGAAGCAGGAGTGTTATGTTTTTTCCCAAAGGGGAGACTCCCAGAATTTGGTCAGTGGAAACATGAAGCAGTGGGTACAAGTACACATAGAGATCCAGGGGTCAGGGAGCATTGTGGTGGGTCAGTGACTTCGGTTGTGAGCAGAGGGTTGGGCAGAGGCAGTACCCATCGTACAGAGGAAGGAGGTAGCCCATCATGATCGATTGGCTATGTCTGCCATGGGAGATGTTAGGAGAGAGGTCATATAACTGTCCTGTTCTGCTTGAAGGGAAGGAAGAATTACAAAGACCTGTCCCTTCCAGCATTTGGCCATGAGATCTGGCCAGGTGAGGGGTAAGGTGAGCAAAGAGCTCAGTGGAGGAAGAAGCATCATGTTTGATTTTGATTACAAATGTCTGCCACAGGCCAGGGAAAGAAGAGGAATGGTGTAAGTTACAATCTAAAAGTAACATCTGAGCTAAAAGTTACATCTGAGGTCAGGCTCCAGTGGCTCATGCCTGTAATCCTCTTGGAGGCTGAGTCAGGTGGATTGCCTGAGCTCAGGAGTTTGAGACCAGCCTGAACAAGAGTGAGGCCCATCTCTACTAAAAATAGAAAAACTAGATGGGCATTGCAGAAGGTGCCTGTAGTCCCAGCTACTTGGAAGGCTGAGGCAGGAGGATCTCTTGAACCCAAAAGTTTGAGGTTGCTGTGAACTATGACACCATGGCACTCTACCCAGGATGACAGAGTGAGACTCTGTCTGAAAAAAAAAAAAAGTAACATCTGCTATGGGAAAGAGAGAAGAGAGAGATGGCACAGTATGAAGTTTTTGCTTGGGGCAGACAGGCAGAAGGGCTGCCTTCCTCTCAGGAGTCAGGGAAGTGATGGGTTCTGGCCACCTTCCTGCTTCTGTATGTCAAATTTATGACACCTACCCCTTCTGGCCTCGTGGATTGGTGTGGGAGGATATTGGTCTGTATCCAAGAGTCTGGGTTGCTCTAAAAGTTGAGCAGATGCCAGGGCTTATTGACAGTGACGTACAGATGCCTGCAGCATCTCTTGGCCCTTCCGCACCCTCACATTCACTGTCCACATGCAGCCTGACATTAAGCACACACCCGGGGCCATTGCAGGCACTCCCTGAGACATGGTGGGCTCCCCAGGCTTTATTTGGCAACTTCGTACTCTGGCAGCAGCTGCACACTGACTTGGATATATGATCTGCTATTTACAGAGAAATTTCACAGACTCGCAGATGTCACACTCTGATGCATGTGTCACACACACTCAGAAGTCACAAACTCAGAGTGATATACACTCAACAGATTTAAACACACTTGTAAACCACACACCCAGATTCACACACAGCCACACGTGCAGATTCATGCGTACCTGCAAACACACTCGCACGTTACACAGGCAGATCCACTCACGCTTGGGAATCACACATCAGGGTGCCAGACACCTGGATTCAGTCACACTGAGATGCCACACACTCAGAAGCCACGAGCCCATTTGGACGAACACAATAGGCACCGTAGACAATGACCTAGAAACCACTTGCCCCCTCCCTGGGCCTCGCACATCACACCTGCTGACTCCTCCAGCCAACTTCTGATGCTCGCCAGAGCAGCCTCATGCTCTCTTAGAGACAGCCGCTTGCTGAAACATCACAGACATTTGTCACACACCACACTCGGCAGTCCTTTATTATTTATTTGCACGGTACCTTTGTTCATCCCGCACCCTCACGGGGCCACCATGCCTGCTCAATGCCTCCTGTCCTGCTGGAAGAGAGGCTCTCTGCCCTCATGATGTTTGCTGTGTGCCAGCCCAGGACAGGGCCCCACTTCTCTGCCCAAACCAGGACAGGAGATGGCCAGCTAACAAACAGCAGTACAGTCAGTATCCCTCCTGACTAATCCACACTCTCGCCATACACAGGGCTGGACATATTTTAAATAAACGTTAATGTCTGTTGGTAAACATCTTGTTTGTGGCCACACGCAGATCTTTAAGGTCCTTGACTTGGAGTTGCTGTCATTGTCAGCCATCAAATGTCACATACCAACTTGGCTGTTGTGCCAGTCAGATGCCACATAAACATAGGCACAGTTTTTGTTTTTGTTTTTTTTTTTGGAGACAGTCTCATTATGTCGCCTTGGTAGAGTGCCGTGGCATCACAGCTCACAGCAACCTCAAACTCTTGGGCTCAAGCGAGTCTCTTGCCTTAGCCTCTCAAGTAGCTGGGACTACAGTTACCTGCCACAACACCTGGCTTTTTTTTTTTTGGCAGTTGTCATTGTTGGTTAGCTGGCCTGGGCTGGGTTCGAACCCACCAACTTCAGTGTGTGTGGCTGGTACCATAACCATTGTGCTATGGGCGCTGAGCCAGGCACAGTTATCTGCCACTTAGTTACTGTAGGGTGGACCTGCACTAGGGAAGGGACAGAATATAGGGCCACCTGAGGGCATAGAGGTAGGATCCAGGCCTAGGCCTATTTCTAACCTCTTGTCTTTCCCTGACTTCCCAGTACCTGAGATGGAGCCTTCTGGTACCAGTGACAGCGACAGCATCAATGCTTTGTGCACACAGATCAGCTCGTCTTTCGCAAGTGCTGGATCACCAGCACCAGCTCCACCATCTGCCACGACAGGTGAATCTATCCCTTCCGGGGACAGACACCCTGCAGTGCCCCTCCTGTGTTCCCCTTCTCCATTCAGGGCTAATCGTGGGATTTCACCAGCTTAGAATCATGGCATCACCTTAGAACAACATATCATTTTAAAGCCATGAGATTATCTTAAAACCATGGGGTCATCTTAGAACCATGAGGTCATCTCCTAGGCATGGGGTTATCCTAGAATTATGGCATCACCTCAGAGCCAAGAGATCTTTTTTTTTTGAGACAGCCTTACTATGTCACCCTCAGTAGAGTGCCGTGTCATCACAGCTCACAGCAACCTCAAACTCTTGGGCTTAAGCGATTCTCTTGCCTCAGCCTCCCAAGTAGCTGGGACTACAGGTGCCCGCCACAACACCCAGCTATTTTTTGATTATAGTTGGCCTGGCTGGATTCGAACCCACTAACTCCGGTGTATGTAGCTGGCGCTCTTGCCACTGAGCTACAGGCGCCGAGCCGAGCCAAGATATAATTTTAGAACCATTTAATCACTTTAGAATCATGGATCTTCTTAGAGTCATGGGCTTATCCTAGAACCACAAGGGTACCTCAGAGTGTCAAACAGTGTAACTGTAGTACTCTAGAATCTTTGAAAACACAAATAGGACTGATGAATTTTCTCATTGTGTTAGAATAATGCACTCTGAGAAAGATCCATGCAATCTTAGAATCTGGCTTCCTAAAACAGTATAGTCCATAAGTATTAGACTCAAGGGTGATATTCTGAATATTTAATTCTAGGCTTGGCACTGACTAGTCAGAAGAACGGTGGGAATGGGCGGATGTCAGTTCCACTTAGGACTGCTGCCGGTTCTTTTCCATCATAGAACCTTAGAGTCTCAGAATTGCGTGTTCTTAGCACTAAAGAGCCATTATCTGGTCCAGAATGGTTAAATCACTTGCCCAAAGTCAACACAGCTAATGAGGAGCAGAGCTGGGATTCAGAGGGAGGTGTTCAGGCCGCCATGTCTGTGCTCCAAGTCCCATATCATCCTGATTCCCAGCCTGGGCTGCTTCCATGGAAGCCCTTGCTGCTCACTTACCCCTCTCTTCTCTCCAGGGACTTCTGCTTGGGGTGAGCCCTCCGTGCCCCCTGCAACTGCCTTCCAGCCCGGACACAAGCGGACACCTTCAGAGGCTGAGCGGTGGCTGGAGGAGGTGTCCCAGGTGGCCAAGGCCCAGCAGCAGCAGCAGCAGCAGCAGGCAGCCTCGGTGCCTGCGGTGCCTGCGGTGCCCACCATGCCTCCTGCCCTGCAGCCTTTCCCCGCCCCTTTGGGGCCCTTCGACACAGCCCCTGCCCAGGTGGCCATGTTCCTGCCGCCCCCACACATGCAGCCCCCTTTTGTGCCCACCTACCCAGGCTTGGGCTACCCGCCCATGCCCCAGGTGCCTGTAGTGGGCATCACACCCTCACAGATGGTGGCCAATGCCTTCTGCTCAGCCGCCCAGCTCCAGCCCCAGCCCGCCACCCTGCTTGGGAAAGCTGGGGCCTTCCCACCCCCTGCTGCACCCAGTGCCCCTGGGGGCCAGGCCCGCCCACGCCCCAACGGAGCCCCTTGGCCTCCAGAGCCAGCACCTGCCCCGGCTGAGTTGGACCCCTTTGAGGCCCAGTGGGCAGCGTTAGAAGGCAAACCTGCCGTAGAGAAGCCTTCCAACCCCTTTTCTGGAGACCTGCAGAAGACCTTTGAGATTGAACTGTAGCCTGAGCTGCCCTGCCCACCCCGTCATCTCCAGGTGCCCCCTGCCTGGGAGTAGAGGCACAACCGCTCCCCTAGCCCTGCTCCCTGGGGCTGTGCCTCTCCCCACCTCGACACCCCTTCTCTCAGCTACACCCAACACTACAGAACCAACATTGTGACACCCTGGTTGTGACAGGATGGAATTCCAGGACTGACCCAGCCTGGCTAAGGGAGCCATTTCACTGCCAGACGTAGGCTGGCAACACTCCCTTCCCCACCCCAGACACAGGGGAGGGCCCCAGTCCCACTGAATGCCCTCGGTTCGTGCCACATCCCCGTTTCTGTTCTTAACCTCCTACCTTCCAGTGTTGGGCAGAATGGAGGAGGGATGGCTGCTTAGGGGCTCTACAGGCCCCCCACGAGTGCCCACCCCAAGTCTGATCATGTCCTTCCCCCATACACAGCACAAGCTAAGGGCTTCCCTCTGCCCACCTGCTGCGTTCACTGCCAATGCTGTGCTCACCTTCATTGCCTCCCTACTCTGGGACCCAGGTGTCATTGGGGCAAGGGCCGAGTTGGGGGCCTGGGAAGCAGGGGAGGGGAAGAAGATGCTCAGTTACCTCATGTCGGTGCCCTCTGGGTAGGGGTCTGGGAAGAAGGGGAAGGGGTGCCTGATGGGTACTTTTCTATCTTTTATTTCCAGATTTTTTTTGTATCTAAACTTGCAGATTTGTATTATACAAGGACAGCCAATAAAGGAAGAATATAATGGAGCCCCGTGGGAGCAGAGGGTGTGTGTAGGGATGGTTTGTGGCCACAGAGCTTTTCCTCCCGAGTCATTTACTAAAACCAGAGGGAGTACAGGGTTTCCCTGAGTCATAACAGGGTCACAGGTACCGCTGACTCAGTGCCTGCCAGTTGGGCATTAAAAAGAGCCAAAAATCAATCACCCCATTTCTGTTCCTGACAAATTTTGAACCAAGGAATTAAAAAAAAAATTATAAACTAATGCTAACTACTTCAATATTAATACTTGAAGTAATCAGATTGATAATAGTACATCTTTAGCCTAGCTGACAAGGTTCTTGTTTTGTCAGTTGCATTTTCCATAACTCAGGCCAAAGTGTCACCTGACAGGCAGCATGTTGTTTAGCAGTCTATTTTTTTTTTTTTTTTTGAGACAGTCTCACTAAGTCGCTCTCAGTAGAGTGTTGTGGCGTCACAGCTCACAGCAACCTCAAATTCTTGGGCTTAAGCAATTCTCTTGCCTCAGCCTCCCAAGTAGCTGGGACTACAGGCGCCCGACACAACGCCCGGCTATTTTTTTTTTTTTTGAGACAGAGCCTCAAGCTGTCACCCTGGATAGAGTGCTGTGGCATCACAGCTCACAGCAACCTTCAATTCCTGGGCTCAAGCGAGTCTCCTGCCTCCACCTCCCAAGTAGCTGGGACTACAGGCGCC
>CAUYRH010033804.1:0-10343 GCA_963574655.1 Perodicticus potto | reverse complement strand
ATTTAAAGCAGGTTCTTTTTGGTGCACAGCACAAATTAGTTATATATGGGGATGGTAGTTTTTTCATCTTCAGTTGTCTCTGATGCAGCTTATATGAAATAATTGTTGTTCTGTTAACTGAATACCACTCTGTAATTGCAAGAAAAAAGTTGCAACTGTTTTGTTGACATTCTGAATGCGTCTAAGTAAATACAATTTTTTTTATTTAAAAAAAAAAAAGAATGTTGAAGGTGGATGACCAAGCTCTTCTGGGTTAGAAAGTTTCAGTTGAAAAGTCTGCTGTCATCCTAAGGGCTCTGCCTCTGTAGGTCAGTTGGCACTTACCCCTGGCTGCTTGCAGAATTTTTTTCTTTCATCTTGACTTGTACAGGTTCATTACAATATGTCTTGGAGAAGCTCTGTTTGAATCAAGATGACCTCCTTGATTCCTCGATGGAATCAATATCCATCTGAAAGGAATGTGTCAGGGTCTTTAGTAAAACTTGGGAAGTTTTCATTTATGATAGTCTCCAATAGGGATTCCATTCCTTTGGGACAATCTTCTTCCCCTTCAGGAATCCCTATTATTCATATGTTTGAATGTTTCATGGAGTCTCATTCTCCAAGGGACTATTACAGTATCCCTGTCTTCTTTTCTGCCTCTTTTAACTCCCTGGCTTAACTTAAAAACTTTATCCTCTAGCTCTGAGATTCTTTCTTCTTCATAACCTAACCAATTTGGGGTACTTTTTACTGCTTCTTTACATTCCCTGATTGTCTCCTTCATTTCCTTAAGCTCCACCATATCCTTTCTATATTCTACATCTCTCTCGTCCAACTTTTGGTTCTGTCTTTCCATTTTCTCATCCATTCCTATTATTGTCTTTATCATTCATATTTTAAATTCCCTTTTTGTCAGACCCATTAAATCTTTATAGAGATAGAGTCTTCTCTATGTAGAGTCTTCTGCAGTAGCTGCCTCATGGTCCCTTGGAGGGGCTGCTCTGTTTTGGTTTTTCATGTTGCCCAAATTTTTCCGTTGGTTCCTTCTCATGTGTTCTTTCTACTAATTCACCTTCTTGTCCTCCATTTTCCTTCTTGCTTCCTCCTTTGCTTCAAATTACCCTGTCTCAGGGCTTAAGTCAAAAGGAAGAGAAGGGTAAAGTGCAAGCAGGGAGAAACAGGAGGAAAAGAAGCAAAGAAGAAAAAGGAAGGAAAGCAAAAAAGAAAAGAAAAAGAAAAAAGGGAAGGGGGTGAACTGAAATAACTGAAGAATAGGAGAGAAGGAGGATAGGAAGAGAGAATGAGAATGACAGAAGAAATGATATTGATTGGCACAGTGTTTAGGCCACTCCTGTGATTCAAGGATTTTGAGGGGCTGGACTGGGAGGGTTCCTCAAAGTCAGGAGCTCCTTACCAGTCTGAGCATAGCCATACTCTTCCTTGTGATCAAAATTACAGGAGTCCTTGGTCTTGATGAAAGTAAAAATGGGACTTAAGAATAGAACCAACCAAACAAATTAGCAAATACATAACATAACCAAACCAAACCAAACAAAAAAAGCTCAGATAGCCAAAAACTGCAGCAACCTCAGCAATACAGAAAAGAATAGGAAAAAAAATAAAGAATAAAGAAAATAAAAATATATATAATAATCAAAAAAATACTAAAAAGATATAGCAGAAGGGACCAACTTTAATAGGAATATATATATTGCCATAAGTCACCAGGGCACCAGGTGGTGCTATTGTTTTTCTAGGAGATGAAGAACACAGCCAGCAACTTCTATGGTCCATATTCCAAACTTAGTTGTCTTCAGTGATCACTTGATTATTTCCTCAGCATTCAGACTCCACCCAGTGGGGATAGTAAAGTTCTCCAGAATCCTTCAGGGAGAGGTATCACAGTGCCCCCGACCATAGTTCCTGTGGGGTGCAGGAGTCCCTCAGCCTGTCCCGAGAGTGGAGTTCTGATCCCAGCAGAAGGAATTAAGATGGCCGAGCTTTAGGCCCCAGCTAAGACCTTCCCACAGTGGCAGGCCTCCCCACACACACACACACGCACACCCTGGCCACCAAGACCTGCCCAGTATGGCTGCCTCCCCAGCCACCAAACCTATGGCAAATCCACTCCAACCAGTACTCAAATCTAGTTGCTGTAACTGTTCAAGTCTGCCCACTCTTCCAAGCTTTCTAGTCAACTTGCAGCTTCCCTCAAAAACCAAAAACTCTGAAAAGGCTTTCTCCCATTCCAGAGCTCTGTTGGGGGACTGGTTACAATCATTTACCTAATGCCTCAAATTTCCACCTCACTGGATCACATGCTACATTCAGCTCACCACCTCCTTGCTGCACTCCCTGAGCTATGGCTCTGGGCAATGTCCCTGCACTGGGTCAGGACCAGTTCTCTCTCCCCCTAGTGTACTAGAAGAGCTCAACTGACTGATCCTTCTGGTCCACCATATATTCCTATTCCTTCCACTTGTCTTAGATAAACTATAACATAGTATGCACAAATCTCTCCACTTTGGTTTTCCACATAAAAATACATCCTAAAGACCACAGAGATATTTCTCATTCCTTTTTACAGTGCATATTACTTCTTGGTTTGAATCTTGTGTAGTACATTCAACCAGTCCCTTTAATGATAAGTGATAAGACATTGGAGGGTTTCCAAATGGAAGCAAGAAAGGAGAGGGGAAAAAGACACTCTAATCTTATGTATGATTTTAATTTCGCTTCTAGTCTCTTACGTAATCTTACTCATTTAATAAGCCCACCTTGCTTTGGAATCTTAGAGCATGCTCGTGTCCTTCCACAACAAGGGACAAGCAGAAAACAGCAGGAAGGTGGATATGAGAATAGACAATTAAGTTCTTTACTCATCCCAGAAAAAGTTCTACATATCTTATTGTTGAATATCACTGTGGTCACCTTTGAAATACTCACCTTGGGAAGCTATGTGCCAGTGGCTAGTCCACCCCTCAAAACAATTTAAAACTCTTTTTTTAGACTGGCCATGAGAGCTGTCATCATATGAGATCAGACAGTTAAGTTCTCCAACTTGTCCCGGAAAAAGTGCTTTGAAAGATGGATTAAGTGCTGGCATCAGTGCATAGCTTCCAAAGGGGAATAGTACTTCAAAGGTGACCATAGTGATATTCAGCAATGAGGTATGCAGCACATGTATCTATAATTACATTAAGTATGAATGGAATAAATACTTCAAGTCAAAGTCAAAGACTGTCAGACTAGATTTTTTTTAAATGATCTTGTCTAAGAATTATGGGACTTTATGAAGCATTCAAACATACGAGTTATAGGTATCCCAGAAGGGGAAGAAGAACGCCCCAGGGGAATGGAAGCCATACTAGAGAATATTATAAATGAAAATTTCCCAAATAAATGATCTTGTCTAGAAGAGATACAGTTTAAATATAAGGGAAGAAAAGAGTAGAAAGTGAAAGTATGATGAAAAAGAGTAGAAAGTGAAAGGAATGATATATCATGCAAATGCTAATCAAAAGGAAGTTGGTGTCACTATATTAGTATTATACAAAAGAGAATTCAAGCCAGGAAGCATTACCCTAAAGACAATTCTAAATTTTAAATGCACCTAATGGGGCCGGGCGCAGTGGCTCACACCTGTAATCCTAGCACTCTGGAAGACTAAGGTGGGTGTACTGCCTGAGCTAACAGGTTTGAGACCAGCCTGAACCAGAGCAAGAGCTCAGCTCTAAAAATAGCCGGGCATCGTGGCAGGCTCCTGTAGTCCCAGCTACTCAGGAGGCTGAGGCAAGAGAATCACTTGAGCCCAAAAGTTTGAGGTTGCTGTGAGCTGTGATGCCATGGCACTTTACCAAGGGCAACAAAGCAAGACCCTATCTCAGAAAAATGAAAATGCACTTAATGACATAACCTCAAAATGTATAAAGCAAAAATTATCAGAATTGAAAAGAGAAATAAATCTGCAATATATGATAACTTAACATACCTCTGTCAGTAAATAGTAAAGTACACAGATAAAAAAATCAGTAAAATAATACATGATTTGAAGAATGTGTTTATACCATACTTGTGATTGCATAATTTGCTTTCATTTAAACTCTTCCGAGCTGTTTGGATTTTTCCTTCATTAGAAATACGTTTCTTTTATTAAAACAAGAAGCTTTGAAAGAAAATCTGTAAAATACTCTACTATCAAAGGTATAAAAGGTATAAAAGTATTCACTGCTAACTCTCTTTTTGGTAAAATTAGGAATTCAGAATTTCTTTCCATCTCACAATTTTGCCCTCCTATTTAACTACCCAGCCTTTACTCTTCTAACCTGAGAACGTAAACCTAGCCCTTTTTCCCTCTCATCATTGTTTAAAGTTATATTTTCGTTTTCATTTTCTAAATTATAAACCTCAAGTCTATTGAAAAGTAAAGTGACGAGCATAACAAACACATGTACCCAGGGCTCTGTCTTGTCCAGGCTTAATCCTGCACAGTTTGCCTCTTTATTTTGAAACATTAAAAGTAGATTCTCTCCTCCCACTGGTTTGCAGATGACAGCCATTTTTACTCTTAAAATGTGGGCACCAGTTCCAGTAAAGCCCAACACAGGAGAAAGCAAATGCCACAGGCTGCTGTTCCTGTTCCCAGGAACAGAGTGCAGGTGGTAGAGCCAGTCCCTCTGACCGAAGAGTGGGAAAGGAAAAGGAGCTGCCTGCTTTCTCTTTCCGTTTGGCTGTAGGCGGGGAGGGAGAAAATACAAGTTTTTCTAGACTTCTAAGCAGCATGTTGGTGGCCGGCAAGATTGACTGCATAAGAAACGGTCATTTGGGGCTCGGCGCCTGTGGCTCAGGCGGCTAAGGCGCCAGCCATGTACACCTGAGCTGGCGGGTTCGAATCCAGCCCGGGCCCACCAAACAACAATGACGGCTGCAACCAAAAAAAAAAAAAAAATGGCCGGGCGTTGTGGCGGGTGCCTGTAGTCCCAGCTAGTTGGGAGGCAGAGGCAGGAGACTCGCTTGAGCCCAGGAATTGGAGGTTGCTGTGAGCTGTGAGGCCACAGCACTCTACCCAGGGTGACAGCTTGAGGCTCTGTCTCAAAAAAAAAAAAAAAAGAAAGAAATCATTCTTTTATGACAATGAAAACTTTCCAAGTAGTACACTGTTTGATAGCAGGATTGAAGCAAGACACTCAAAGGTGCTTTCTCTGGAGTGTGGCCTGGCTCATCACAGTTCCCAGTTATCTTTTTCTCAACCACACATATCGTCCCCAGCTTCTAGCTACTATGCCAGAACCACTGTCAGCCATGCTTCAGCAAAAGTAGGGGAGATATCTATAGATAGAAAGAAAGATCTCTCTCTCTCTCTCTCTCTCTGTCTATATATATATAGCAAGGGTATATATATATACATTTACCATATATATATATATATATATATATACACACACACATACACACACATATATATATATATATAAACACAGGGTATATGAATAAACACAGGGTCTCACTCTATGTCCCGGTTAGAGTGCCATGGCCTCAGCCTAGCTCACAGCAACTGGAAACTCCTGGGCTCATGTTTTATATATATATGTATGTATATGTAGAGAGAGAGATACATTTGGGGTTTCTACAGATCTCTAGTCCAACATGCCAGCAATTACAGATACTTTTAAAAAATCCAAATAAAATAAATCAAAATAAAAACAAAACAAAAAACTTCCCAGGAGCAGAGACCTTCCACCTCCCGTCTCATGGTGAGCCTGACCCTCTGCCCACCTGAGGCTGGGGCAGGAGGATTGCTTGAACCCAAGAGTTGGAGGTTGCAGTGAGCTAGGATAATGCCCACTACACTCCAGCCTAAACAACAGAGAGAGACTCTGTCCAGAAGAAAGAAGAGAAACAGTTATAGTATCATACTTGAAAAGATAATCTCTGCAGTGACACACAAAGGGCCAACAAATTCATGAAAAGACGCCCAACATTATTAGTCATTAGAGAAATGCAAATCAAAGGCACAACTAGAAACCATTTCACACCCACGAGGATGGCTGTAACTGTTAAAAAATAAATGCAAAAAAGCCATCTCATTGGCAAGGATGTGGAGAAATTGGAACTCCTGTGACTTGCTGGCTGGAATGTAAGATGGTAAGGCTGCTGCAGAAAACAGTTTTGCGGTTCATCAATACGTTAAGTATGATATTAATAACAGAGTTTTCATATGTCCCAGCAATTCTACTCCCAGGTGTATAGCCAAAAGAATTGAAAACAAGTATCCAAACAAAAATTTGAATGTAACTTTTTACAGCAACACTATTCACAGGCACGACAGGACACGTGTTATACGACGCCATTACATGAAATAAAGTAAATCCGGAGAGACGGAAAGCAGATTAGTGGTTGCCAGGGGCCGGGGGAGGGGGCAGTGCCTCTCAGTGGGTAGCGGCGCTAGGTGGAGGCAGTGGCGACGGCTGCACAACACTGTGACTATACCCCTAAAACAAAGTGGTGAACTTCATGTTACCTTGCTCAGACCGAGGACCCCATCTACCTGTTACCCGAGTCAGTCAACGGAGAAGTGGATGGGAGATCAGCAACTTCACTTTATTTACAGAAAAGCCAGGAATTCCGGAGGGCAGCAGGGATGTCTCCTCAAAGAACTGCTCTGCTGTCTCGTTTCTCTTTGTTACTTTTATACTCTCACAGTAAAACGGCATCAGCAATGTTATTAATAACCAGAGTATATGTTAAACAGACTGCCCCTGGTAAGTTAAAAGGTTACTTATCTCTCTTCTATCTTAAGGTGGTTATATCTTCAAAGCACTCTGCTCTAGACCAACCGTAGTCACTACTTTGCTAAGTGCAGGAAGTGTCCTGGGCCCTTGATTGGCACCATGGTCCTGGGAGCATCTGGTCTCTTAGCTTTCTGTAGGACAGAAGGCCTTTTCAGTGAATAAACAACTCCAGATGGCAGCACATGGGCTCATCCAGCCCTGCCAGGGCCTGTCCAGCAGCTCCCTGTGAGTAACGGTTATTCAGGTTAACAGTGGCCGCCACCAATGTGTATGTTAGCACACACAAAAAAACAGTCACAGCCGGTTTCTTGGTGGGTGTCATCTGATAAATGACATCAGAAGAAATTAACATCATGGTATGATTGAAACTGGGCCATTTTCCTGTTCTATTTGATTTTTGAATAGTTTTGATTACAAAATATTTCAAACATTTCTGAAACCTGCAAAAAATAAGACACCCACACATCTGTCACATCGATGTAACAGAGGCTAACATTTTGTCATATTCATTTTTGATTTTTTCCATTAAAAAAATTGAATGTTACAAATACACCCTTGGCTGTCTCAGGCTGGAAGTCTGAAGTGGAGGTATCAGCAGGGTCAGTTTCTTCTGGAAGCTGCCAGCTCCCTGTGTCTGTCTTCACTTGGGGTTCTCACCCCTGTGTGTCTGTGTCTAACTTCTCCTCACATTGAGGGCACCAGTCACTGGATTAGGGGACCCCTCATCTAGTCAAAGGCCTCATCTTCACTAGAGTACATCTACAAAGACCCGATTTCCTTATAGATCTCATTCAATCCCATTCGCAGACATCAGGGATTAGGACACCAACATAATGTACCTTTTTTGACGGGAAACATTCAACCTACAATAATCATGTACTATCAGAAACAACAAAAAGACACTTTCACTGATTAAATGGCTTTTAAAAGTTATTAGAAAATAGAGATAAAAGAGAACATAAGCAAAGCCAATTCAAAGGGAGAAATAAAAATTGAGAGGAGATGGAATAGGGGTATGGGGGTCACTTCCAGTTATATGATGAACATTTTGGGATCTGATGCACAGCATGGGTGGTGAAGGGCAGGTTAATCAATTCAATTGTGGTATTCATTGACCAGTGTTTATTTACACCAGTCATCACACACATTTTGAATTTATTCAATCTTCATTTGTCAAAGATTTTTAAATTAAAAAATGAAAAGCAAAACCTGAGGCACATTCCGGACACTAAATCCTTTTCTGTTCCAGAGGTTATCATATTTGCTGAATCAAGATTTTTTTCCTTTATAAATTTTTATTTTTTTTTTAAATTTCAGATTAATTCCTGGGTACAAACAATCAAGGTTTTCCATTATCTAGGAAAACCATGATCACAAGTGAGATCTTCTCACAAGTTTTTTTGTTAGACAGATATGTATGTGCTTTTAAAGTTTCTCAAACTAGTGTTTACTTACTAGAAATAAAAGTATTTTTGCATTAAAAAAATTGAGAGGGGGGAGGTTGAGGTAGGAGGAGCGACTGAGGCCTGGAGTTGAGAGGTTGAAACCAACCTGAGCAACACAGTGAGACTCATCGCTACAAAAACAATTCAAAAAATTAGCCAGGTGAAGTAGCATGTGCCTGTAGGCCCAGATACCCGTGAGGCTGGAGCAGGGGATTATTTGAGCCCAGAAGTTCAAGGCTGCAGAAAGGTACGATGACACCACTGCACTCCATCCTGGGAACACAGCAAAACCCTATCTCTGGGGGGCGGAAAAAAGAAAAGAAAATGAACTATAGAAAACAAGAAAGAGAAAGAGGAAATCCATTGAAAGTAACCTAATTCTTTCTCCACGGGGTCGACTCCTCAAGTGATATTATCCTGTAGGTTGTGGGAAAGAGAGAGGCAGAACTTAGAAGAAGCCACAAGGCTGAGAATTCAAACCCGGGGGTTGTCAGCAAAGAACAGAGGACAGAAGCTGTCAATACGAAGCTCTTCAGTGGCCACAGAGGGCAGAGAGTGCAGGGAGGCCTGAGAAGTGCCGGAGAAAACACCTGGGAACGGGGCAAACAGGAGGGAGGGGAGGGCCAGGACGGGGCGAGGGCTCCAAAGCGAAAGAAGGCTGGAGGGGTGGGGCGGACACCGGCACCTGCCACACACCCGCAGACAGAATGAGAAGGGGGGGAGGCGGGAGATCCTAAGATGCCTCTCAATTCATCTGGGAAGCTGGTGTTCATTTTTTCCTTTGTTTTCTTTTCTCTAAGATAGAGTCTCACTCTGTCGCCCTAGGCAGAGTGCCAGGGCAGTACCCTAGCTTGCAGCAACCTCAAATTCCTGGGCTCAAGCAATCCTCCTGCCTCAGCCTTCCGAGTAGCTGAGACTACAGATGCCTGCCACAATGCCCGGCTAGTGTCTCTATTTTTAGTAGAAACAGGGTCTCACTCTTGCTCAGGCTGGTCTCAAACTTCTGAGCTCAAGGGATCCTCCTGCCCCACCTCCCAAAGTGCTAGGAAGTTGAGTTAGAAGCTATCACTTTGGTAGAGTGAAGAAATTGTGTTGAAACAAAGAAAGAGTTCCTATAATTTGACAAAGATTCTCTGCTTGACCAAACTTTAGTCAGGCTCCTGAACCTTGTCCTGGGCCTGTCTATACACTTCCTCCTGTTTTAGGGAAGAGCCCTGCGGAGTCAGCTTTACCTGAACCCCTCACCCTAATAGCTAATCAGATTCCTCATCGCCTTCTGGTCCCACTATCCCCCATGAGGTGTCTAGATACCTCGGCCTGTCTTTAGAGAGAATCCTATTAGGTCGGGTGAGCAGCAAAAACTTTAGCCAGAATCCCTCTCACCCTGCTGTTTCCTCCTAGTGATTTTCCAGTCACTGACTTACCCTTGCTCTTGCCAATAAATTCCCACTTGCTGGTGTTATAATCGGAGTTGAGCCCAGTCTCTCTCCCCCACTGTAAGAGAGCCCCCGCGGCCCCCCACAGTGGTCCCTACGCCTATCAAAATGGACCTGGAATAAAGGTTTCCTTACTGTGCTTTAATAAGTGTCACTGAATTATTTTTTTCTTTAACAAATAAGAAAAAGACAACCAACTCAATAGAAAAATGGGCAAAGGTTGCGAAGCAACACCTGCCATAGACGTCTTTACAATGAGTAAACCAGAGCTACGAGAATTGACATGGATAAATACAGTATACGTAAAACAAAATGCAAAAAGACATTTGATACTTTTGATATAGAACTTAACAGGTGAAATTCCACATATTATTTATATACATGTGTGTATGTAGAAAAGATAGAGACATTTAAAAAAATGGTTATAGGGGAAAAGACTCCCTATTTAACAAATGGTGCTGGGTGAACTGGCTGGCGACCTGCAGAAGACTGAAACTGGACCCTCACCTTTCACCATTAACTAAGATAGACTCTCACTGGATCAAATATTTAAACTTAAGACATGAAACTATAAAAATACTAGAAGAAAGTGTGGGGAACACTCTTGAAAACATCGGCCTGGGTGAATACTTCATGAGGAGGACCCCCAAAGCAATGGAAGCAGTATCAAAAATACACTACTGGGATCT
>CAUYRH010033802.1:0-29860 GCA_963574655.1 Perodicticus potto | reverse complement strand
AGAAAATATCATGAATGTTACATTAATCAGGTGGATAAAAATATCTCCGATTGTATGGGAAGCCCGCACACTGTACTCCAAGCTTGAATCATTGTACACAGTTATGACTCAATAAAAAATAATTAAAAAAAAAAAAAAATATTCAGTGGGGGGAAAGACACTCTATTTAACAAATGGTGCTGGGTGCAGTGGCTAGCGACCTGTAGAAGACTGAAACGGGACCCCCACCTGTCACCATTAACAAAAATTGATTCTTACTGGATAAAAGATTTGAACTTAAGACATGAAACTATAAAAATACTAGAAGAGAATGCAGGGAAAATTCTTGAAGAAATCAGCCTGGGAGAATTTTTTATGAGGAGGACCCCCCTGGGCAATTGCAGCAACACCAAAACTACATTACTGGGATCTGATCAAACTAAAAAGCTTTTGCACAGCCAAGAGCACAGTAAGTAAAGCAAACAGACAACCTTCTGAATGGGAGAAGATTTTTGCAGGTTATGTTTCTGACAAAGGTCTGATAACTAGAATCTACAGAAAACTCAAACTAATCAATAAGAAAAGAACAAATAACCCCATTTGTATGCAGGCAAGAAACTTCTCTGATGAAGACAGGCTCATGGCCTACAAACACATGAAAAAATGCTCATCATCCTTAATCATCGGAGAAATGAAAATCAAAACCACTTGAGATATCATCTAACTCTGGTAAGATTAGCCCACATCACAAAATCCCAAAACTACAGATGCTAGTGTGGATCCGGAGAGAAGGGAACACTTCTTTCTACACTGCCGGTGGGAATGCAAGCTAATATGACCTTTTTGGAAAGAAATTTGGAGAATACTCAAGGAACTAAAAGTAGATCTACCATTCAGTCCTGCAATTCCTCTACTAGGTATATACCCAGATGATCAAAAATTATTTTACAACAAAGGCATTTGCACCAGTTCATAATTGCCAAGACATGGAAACAACCCAAGTGCCCATCAACCCATGAATGGATTAACAAATTGTGGTATATGTACACCATGGAATACTATGCAGCCATAAAAAGAGAGAGACTTCACATCTTTTATGTTTACCTGGATGGAGCTGGAACATATTCTTCTTAGTGAAGTATTTCAAAAATGGGAAAAAAGTATCCAACGTACTCAATACTACTATGAAATCAATATATAATCACCTACACATTCATATGAATGGCAAAACATAACTATAGTCCAGAAAGTAGAAGGGAAGAGGAGAGAGAGGAAAGGGGCAGGGGAGGAGGAAGGAGGAAGGGTTTTGGGGGGGACCTCACTTAATGTGCATGATGCAATGGTACATTTCAAAACCATTAAGAAAAGAGTATAAGTGTGACAGATGTGTTACTTAATTCAATATAAGCATTTCACATTGTATATCAAATCAGTACAATAAAACCCATAAATGCAACAATGTACACAATTATTATTTAATAAAAAAAATTTTAAACAAATTCTACAATGTTTTCTTATTTTTATTAATACATAATAATTGAACATATTTATGAAGCACATGTGATATTTTGTTCCATGCATACAATGTAATGATAAAATCAAAGTAATTCGGAAGCTCATCACCTGAAACATTTATTTCTTTGTGGTGGAAATATTTCAAATCTTCTCTTCTAACCATTTGAAAATAAACTGTAAATTTATATTATAACTATAGTCACTATACTGTACTATGGAACACAAGAACCCATTCCTTCTACTTAACTATTTTTCTATACCCATTAACCAACTTCCTTGTATTTCCCTCTTCCCCCTACACTTCCCAGAATACAGTAACCACCATTATTCTCTCCCACCTCCATGAAATCTCCTTAATTTCTCCCATACAAGTGAGAACATACAATATTTATCATTCTGTTCCTGGCCTATCTTCGTTCACATAACAACCACCAGTTCTGTCCATGTTGCTGCAATGACAGGATTTTGTTCTTTTATGACTGAATAATATCTCATTCTGTGTATGTGTGATTGTATGTGTGCAGACCACATTTTCAATCCATTTATATGTTGAGGGGCACAGGTTGACTTCACATTTGGCTGCTGTAAATAGTGGTCTCATAAACATGGGGAAGCAGATGTCTCGTCAACTTACTGTTTTCCCTTCTTTTGGATATATACTCAGCAGTGGAACTGATGGGTCATATAACATTTCTATTTTTTAACTCTTTAAGGACTCTCCCTACCATTTTTTAAAATGGCTATACTAATTTACATTCTCATCAAAAGTGCACAAAAATTCCCCTTTTACCACATCTTTGCCACTGTTTGTTATTCTGTCTCATTTTGATAATTATCATTTTAACTAGAATGAAATATCTCATTGTGATTTTCATTTGCATTTTCTTCACAAACATGATTTTAAGAAAATCCTGAAGACTCCACCAAAGAACTCTTAGAACTCATAAATGCATTCAGTAAAGTTGCAGTGTACAAAAATCAGTAGCATTTATATACACATATGTATTTATACACACCAACAATGAACAATCTGAAAAAGAAATCAAAAAAGAAATGCCATTTACAATAGCTACCATCAAGGAAAGTACTTAGGAATAAATTTAACCAATGAAGTGAAAAATCCCTGCAATAAAAACTACAAAACACCAATGAAAACAATTGAAGAGGACACAAAAAAGTGAAAAAGTATCAAAATAGTGTACCTTGTACCAAATAGGTAATTTTCCATCCCTTACTCCCCCTTCTGAGTCTCCAGCGTCCATTATATCATTTTGTTTGGCCACGACTTTACCACTTTTCTTAAACTAGAAACTCATTCTTTAATGGTTTATGGATGTCACTGCTGGTCACTATGGCAAAGTAGACTGAGATTACTAAAATAAAAAGTATGGAAATAAAGATTCCAGAAATCTTTCTAAATCGTTAATGCCACAAGCCCCTAAACAGTAGCTGCTGCCACCTCTGTGAGTGGGCCTCAGAGGCCCAATTGTTAGCTTCTCTTCTTTTCTGAGAATAGAGGCAGGAAATCTTCCAAATTACTGAATCTTCCACTTTCTGCAAGTCAGGTCAACTCCTTCCTTTGCGAAGTCCTCTCTGCAGCTTAGGTTTACTCTATGAGCACAAACAATAGAAACAAAGCCCTTTGGTTTACAGTGGGCAATTACAACTCAGGAAACCTCTCGACAGATCATTCTCATATGAAGGGAAAATCAATTTCCAAACAGAAAGAGTGATTTTAAAGCACAATTTCAGAGTTCTTCTCTCAGGAAAGAATTGTACCAAACATAAGAATGTCATGATCCAATATCCAGTGGGGTTTTATACAATATTTTGGACTTACTAATACTAAATAATGTATGTATTATTTTTCTGAAATTCAAATTTAACTGGTGTCTTGCATTTTTATTTGTTAAATCTGTAAAGTCTTCTCTACAGCAGTGTAAATATTTCCTTTTTGTAGCCCTGTGAGTCCTTGGGGAAACATTGGAGAAAACAAAGACCAATTTGGATAGTAGAATCCTACTAGATTTATTTAAAATCCTGGTGCCTACAATTTCACACGAGCTCAGATATGACTGCATTCCTACCAATAGTGTGAACAAGGTTTATAGGAAACAAAAAAATCCTTTCTTTCCAGTACATTTCTCAATTTCTCCCAAATTCAGAGCCCTAAGTATCACTGCAAATCCCAGCATTAGTAACAAGTGGTGAAGTGCAGATAGCAGGTTGCTTGCCAATGAAGATTTCCTCAAACTCAAAAACTCTTTTCCTGAGAGTTCCTTATGAGCTCTCAACATCTCCTAACACTGCTCAAATGCACTGAAGGATTTGGACCGTACTCTAAATCCTTTGGACCTTGGTCCCTTCTGCATGACTAGAAGCAGTAGAGTCAGATACCCAGAATGATAGGATTGCACAGTGCTAGGAGAAAAGATGATACATCCTGAGATAAAAGCAAGTTGAGACATTATCAAGTGGCTCTGCTTATTAGCATCTGGTTATCAGCTTCATATAAAGGGAAGTAGAGGAAAATCTCTGCATACGTTCTGTAACAGCCAGACACAGCCATGCTGCTGCGTTCCAATCCGCCAATTCCAATCTTGTTTTAAGATTTCCTATCCCTCAATCTTTATGTCTAGACTCCAAATTAATTAATCACAAAGTCCACACTGGGCCTCCTGATTCTGTTTGATGCCCCCTGGACGTTCCTAGTCTCAAAAAGTTTACAAATCAATAAGGATTAAATTCAGGGGCTTTTTCCTTAAAACAATATTAAGCCAATAGAAAAGCCAAAACCATGTGTTGTGAGGTATGGAATGGAAGACAGAGCTTAATTTTTTCCTCTATGGAATGTCTTCAGATGATTCAGGGGTGCTCCCCAGCTCATAGGTCTACCTCTCCTCTTTGCCCTGTACTCACCCACCCCATCTACCCAGAAGTGAGTTTGGTCTTGAACCATACAATATATTCAAGAATTATCACATGCACCAATCTGCTGGTTTGAATGCAATTTTAGGATTTCCTAGACTCCAAATTATAGAAACTCTAGAAATAATAAAAAGCATATATTTGCTTAAATTTCATGTAAGTTTCCCCGTCCTTGTTCTTTTCTTTCATTGCCTGGACACAGCTTGTTTCCTGCTTGTATGCCTTCCACACTACAGTTGGTCTTCCTACAATGAGTGGTTTCAGTCCTACTCCCATCCCAGCCTCCTGGCCGTGTCTGACTCATTTTTAAGTTGTAGTTCAAATATTGGTCCCTGGTGAAATGCTTCCTATTAGGCCACAGCAACCTCAATTACATTATTCCTCCTCTACAACTTACATGGACCTTCACATCAACCTTTATTACTATAGTATTGTTCATATTTAAATTCCTTGAGAATAGAGACCTTATTTTTTATGTCTAGTTCTCTTATACCTAGCATCATGTCTAGCACATAGTAGGTTTTCAATATTCATTCAATGAATTAGTGTATAAATGAAGGGATGTAATTTAGTTGAGTCAGTGTCCCTGAGTCTAAAGTCACAATTTTAACATTCATGTGGGCAAATAAGTTTAACTTTCCTCTACAGGCATCTTCACCCTTGACCAGCCTGAAATGCCCATTACTCTTTATGAGACAAGTTAAATTTCATATGGAATGACTCTGTCACTCCTTTACCCCTACTGGAAAAATGCGCTGCTCCTGGGAACTGTTGGCAGCATTATCTCTGAGTTTAAATGACACTATATTTTCTTGGAGTTGAAACATCTATTTTCTTAGGTTTGCAATGGCTGTCTAAATATTTACACTCAATTGCTGGTGTGTGCTCACCCATTTCCCATGGTATTCAATGGTAGAGAAGAAAAAGAACATCTCTTTTTAAAAAATCTTGCTCCTTTCTGCAGGTGACAAGTTTGTCTCTGTCACAAATGTTAGATGGTGTGAAATCAAAATGAGACTTTTTAGATTTTTTTATTCTGTGAGTTAAAGAACATTTCCATAGGATTTTACCTAAGAGAACTCAGTCTCAAACTTTCTACAAAGGTTAATTTTTCCAGGATAATAATAGGTTCTAAGTTTGATGGCTGACCCAAAAGCCATCCTAAGATAGGAAAGTTGAGTCCTAGGTGGTTTCTAGCCTCTAAAGCCTGGAATTGCACTCTGCGCACCGGCAGCAGTGGCATTTTCTGGAATTTGGGTCCCAGCCCAGAATTCCTCCATTATGTCTGTGCCTTTTTAATAAGATCTCCAAGTGATCTGAACACATATCAAGTTTGGAAAATATTGTAGTAGGATCTTCCTTCTAAAGCACAAGCTTTCTCTACAAAGTTGGGCTCAGTGTCCATTATGCTTAAATAAGAGTATTTGTTATATTCCTTCCCATACAGATCATGGGTCAGTATTTATTTTCTTTTTTATAGCATGATCCATTAGGAAGCTTATTAGCCACAAGTAAACACAAATAAGCTCGCACACATGGGCACAAACACACACAGGCTCTGAGACTCCGGGGAATGCATTATCTCATATAACAAGAAGTCCTAAGGTAGGGAAGTTACAGGGTTAGTCAACTAGGAGCCCTAGCTGACTGTTCCAGGTTAATTCCCTGACTTATCCAAAGATGTCTGCCACAGTTCTATGTACTATATGCAAAAAGAAAATTGTCCACAAAGAAAAGAACTTTCTTCATGACCATCTATTTTTATTTATTTATTTTAAAATTCCAGAATATTACAGGGGTGCATATGTTTTGATTACATAATTTGTTTGTGTACATTTCAGACCAAACTGATAAGTGCGTCCTTTACCCAGATGTAAAGGGTACCCATTGTACCCATTAGGTATGAATTAACCCTATCTCTCCTTCTTCCTCCCACCTACTTGATTCCCATTGAGATGACCATCTATTTTTGAAAATGAAGAAAAACATTTTTTCAGATGTCTCTCAGCAGATTTCTCCATGTATCACCTTGACCAGAATTAGATCACATGACTTTACCTGGACCAATCATTGGCAAAATGCTGCAGGTGTCTTCAACCTGTAGCCTGTGGGCTGCATGCATGCATATATTGTGAAGATGTTTTAGTTTATCTGTGGTGGTGGATATCATGAAAATTATACACTGACTTTTTTTTTTTTTTTTAGTTTTTGCTTATCAGCTTTCATTAGTGATCATGTAGGTAACTTGTGGCCCAAGACAACTCTTCTTCTTCCAATATGGCCTAGTGAAGACAAAATGATGGATACCTCTGTAAGCCTGAAACAACCCTTGCTCATTCCTAGTGCCTGATTCTAAGGTTTGCTCCCCCAAAGAGTGGAAAATGTACAAAATAATGTTTGGTTAACAGTGAAGAACTGTCTCAGGTAGAATGAAAGGCAAGTAGTTTCAGAATTTCTACAAGCAAAACTGTAATCCTGAACGTAAATCAAATAAATTAAAGGAAATTTATCTTTTTTTCTCTTTTAGCTAAAAGAACACTGTTGACAAGAGGCATATGTAAAGACTCAAAATCAGATTTCGATTCTCAAATAACTACTGAGTCTTCCTGATTACTACCTTTAACCCATTCCTATTGCCCAGTCACCAAGGTCCAGATGAAGCAGGACCAAGAAAGGGCTCAGAAGCTGGCATTCTGCCAGTGTGCTGCTGCATGGATCTGTAGGTCCCAGCAAACCCCTGCAGGATTTTTAGATTAGACTTTGGCTGTTCAGTGTAATTGCTCTCCCTATCACACTAGTAAGCAAGAAGGAAGTAGGCATGCTGTGGCTGGATTCCTTCAGCCAAATAAATGTGCAATTAATTAGGGGTATAGCAACTTAATTTGGTGTTTCAAATGGGGGAAGGAAGGAATAGGAAGAAATGTGTGTGTGTGTGTGTGTGTGTGAGTGTGTGTGACACACACGTGCCAAACAGCAAGATAGTCAAGGACAGTGATACTCAAACATTAGTCAGTGAACTTAAGCATTATCTGCTTCAGAGAGCTGCAATGAGAAGGAAAAATCCAAATTCTTAGTAAGTATCCCAGGTGATTCCGATAAAAGTGCTCTTTTAAATAATTTATAAGAAGTGCCAATCTCAGGCCAAAGAAAAAAAAAACTTCTCTTTATCCTTTGATGCAATATTGCCCCCAATATCTTTTTAGATTATGAAAAAGGACCATTTCCCTGTTACAACACATTATTCTCACCGGCGCATGTTCCAGTCCAGGCATGAGAGAAGAGTGCAACAGAAGGGTGTGTGGATGTGGGTGTGGGTGTGTGACACCATGCAACCATTCACCCTTGAGACAGACGTCATTGAGCACCACAATAGCATGTTGTAGGGGAAGGACACCAAGTTCTCATCCCCTCTGCTATTATGAGCCACCTGACATTCATTGCTCATGTCACAGCCTCTAGGTCTCAGTTTTCTCAACTATGAAATAGAAATAATAATTCTTACCATGCCTCACAGAGCTGTTAAAAGATTCAAATGTGAACACACGTGTTAAAAAAAAACAAACTTGTAGGCTAGATAACACAATAAAAATGTGCTCTTCTTTGATGTTGACTTACAAAGTTATTTTTCCCATGATATTTAAACCTTTTTAGTTCAATTTTTTTCTGTGTGTAACAGCCCCTTGAAGTTGATAATTTCACAAGTGCTATCCTTTTCACCTCACTGGCTTCTATCCACAAGTAGATGAGGGTGAGTCTTATCTTCACTCACTCACTCGTGGACTATATGACAGCAAAGTTGGTGGTATTGACTTGCAATGTCTAGTCTGGAGTCTTTGAATTGCCCTTTGGAAGACCCTGAAAATTCAAAAGCAATGCACTCTTGACCGCTGTAATCAAGGAAACGCTAAAGATGGGTGTCGTTTTCATTTCTGCCTCGCTAGCCTCATCACAAATAAAAGAAAGAAAATAAATGCCAGAAATACTATTTTTAAAGTTTATAAGAGAAGCCTTCAACTGAGAAATGAAGGAAACTATTTGCATAAGGGATAAAGAGAGAGACCTCAGAAACCATCATAGAAGAGTCAGCTCCTTTCTACTGAATTCAAAGATGATCACAAAGAGAAATATATTAATATCACTTGCTACTACTCTCTAGGAGTAAGTGTTCCTATTCTCTTTGGCAGCACTAAACTTTGTTTTCATGCTAACACATTTAGTAAAATTGCCTTCTATTTTCATTTCTGATGTGCACCACTAATTCCAACTGAGACAGAAATAAATGGACTCCGTGGACCAAAGTCTCCCCAGCAATGCCATACCAACTTCATGTGGTTCTGTTGATGAATGCGATTATATTCTGAATGAATATGTTTGATATTCACTTCTTAGGAAACTGAACTCAGAAAAGCTTTTTGCCCTTTCATTTTGATGTAGACACCAGCTGGCTCCCAAATGAGCTGAATTCAAATATCTCCCACTTCGTTTTCAGAAATAATAATAGGACCAGGAGCTACCAAATAAGAGCTTTTTCTCAGGCATAGAGCGACTTGAAGGGATTAAAATATCCAAGGGCCACATACCAGTTGCTGTCCAAACACATAAGTCACATATCACAAACCAATGAGAAATGCCTGTTTTTGCAAATCAAAACTACCCTGAGATATCACCTAACCCCAGTAAGAATGGCTCCCATCACAAAGTGTCAAAGCTGCAGATGCTGGTGTGGATGTGCAGAGATGGGAACACTTTTACACTTCTGGGTAGGACTGCAAACTAATACAACCTTTGTGGAAGGAAGCATGGAGAATCCTCAAAGAACTCAAATTAGACCTCCCTTTTGACTCCCCAATCTTACTACTAGGCATCTACCCAGAAGAAAAATATCCTTTTATCATAAGAACATTTGCACTAAACTGTTTATTGCAGCTCAATTTACAATCGCCAAAAGGTGGAAATACCCTAAATGCCCACCAAGCTAGGAACAGATTAACAATCTGTGATATAGGTATAACATGGAATACTATTCAGCCATTTAAAGAGATGGAGACTTTACATGTTTTGTATTAACCTGGATGCAAGTGGAACACATTGTTCTCAGCAAAGCATCACAAGAATGGAGAAGCAAGAATCTAATGTACTCAATTCTAATATGAAGGCAGTTGATGAGCTAATACATGGTGAGGGGTAAGGGAATGAGGGAGCAAGAAGAGGGGATGGAGGGGTCACAGCGTATGGCACAGCTTTTGGGGGCAGGAAACAATTATAAGAGGGACATTACTTAACAAATGCAATCGCTGTAACCTAATTCTTTGTACCCTCAAAGAATCCCAAATAATAAAAAAATAATAATTTTAAAAATAAAAAATAAAGATGAGGTCTCAGCTGATGGGGTTAATGAGGAGATTATCCTGGATTATCCAGGTGTGTTCTAAACACAATCATAGGTGTCTTTAACAGGGAGAGGCAAAGGTAGATTATGTGCACACAAAGGAGAAGACAATGTGAAGATTGAGGCAGAGATTAGAGTGATGTGGCCACCAGCCAAGGCATTCTGGCAGCCATTAGGACTAGAAGAGGCAAGGAACTGACTGAACTTCTGGCATCTAGAACTATGAAAAGGTAACCACAGCAGCCATGAGAAGCTAATACTTAGACTCAAGTCTTCTTTCCTTTTCTATTCCTCTTCAATCCGCCTGAAGTTGTCTAAAGTAAATTTATTGTCCCTGTTATACATAACTATGTCCTTATGATTTCTTGTGTAGAACATTCTATCCCATTTCTCTTAAATATAACCTATCACCCTCAAGTAATAGCTCAAATGTTATATTCTCCACATTTGAAGTTTGAACTTCAGTGTCCATACGAAGGGTATTTTCCCCAAGAAATAAACAGATTTACACAACCAAGATCAAAGACAGTTTCAGTGTGATTTTTATGTAATTTTCAATTTTGAACACAGTATATCCACTCTTATCCCTGTTCCTAGAGAATTCTGGCCTGTTGAGCTCAATTGAACAATGGCAGGAGGATTCCTTTCAGTCCCCCATCCCCACACACAATGACCAAATCCTCCACCCTCTGTGCCCTGCTCCTATGAAGTCTGGGCTGCCGGACAGTGACCCTCGTGGTGGGTCTGTCAGAGCTCTACACTTCACCGTGGCTGGTGAAAATCATGTGCAGGGTTGATGGTCCATCTTCCCCTTCCCACTCAGTGGACTGTCCATACTTTCTGCTGCCCTTGAGATGCATTATCAATGTTTTCTTCCCTCTTTTCCCAGTGCCGGTCTCAATCTCGAGTTGGAAAACAAACAAGCATGTTTTATTCTGAAGCCAGTGTACCTTTTTATTCTGCCTTGATTTTTTATGCTCTTTAAAAAAATAATAATTTTCCATTATATGCACAAACCACATATATTGCAAGAAAGAAATTTAAAGAGAAGGGTATAAAATTACATGCAAAGTGTTCCTTTTCATCTCTCCAGTCTCTCCTTCGCTCTCCACAGTTGACACTATTTCTTAAATCTTTCCAAGTATCTTCTGTAGCTATGTTACTGTCTATATGATCTATATATTCTAACAGGGTTCTTCTTTGATATTTTAATTTTAAATACAGCATACAAATAAGGAGTATAAAAATATATATAAGGACAGTTTAAAGAATATGTGAACATATAAACTCACTGAGAGTATTTACAGAGTAAGAGAGTATTTACATTCTCAGAAGCCCTCCTTTTTCCTCCCAAATTTCATCCCCCTTCCAATCCCTCAAAAATACCCTGATTTTTTAGGTAAGTCATTTTTCTGGTTGACATTTATACTGCTCTGGCTCTCTCCTTCTGGCCAATGCACTTGCCTACATGCCCATCGGTGATGGCACTTCTTTGGCAAATGAAAAATGATCAGAAGTGACCGGGTAGAAGCTTTAAAGGTCAGGGTGAGCTTTGCCACATTCTCTTTTTCTGTCTGCCTCTGGCCATTTTCTGGATGGTGGCTGCTCCATCAGCCTGGATCCTAAATCAAAGGCAAGAACAATGTGAAAGGAAAGAAATAAAACTTATTTTTTTCAAGCCACAAATGTTTTGCGATTGTTTGTGACCACATCAGAACATAGGCTACCCTGACTGATACAATACTTGGATTTCTTAATACGCAAATAGATGTTATGTAGTATCACCCGTGAGTACAACTGCAAATTGCATGTAGTACAGTTCGACTGTTATTTTTACATGAATGCAAGCATAATGACACATACTCTCCTGAGACTTTTAAACATTTGATTTTGAATGTTAGTCTCATGTGTAAGTAAAGATATTGTATGTGGTTCGTTTATTTTCACAACTGTATAGCATTCTGTTTCATGAATGCACCATGATTTCTCCATTCCAATATTGATGGACATTTAGGATGTCTCCATTTGGGCAACTTTCACAAGGATATACTTTTTTTTAGGAGTAAGAGTTTCTCTAGATGCATACTTAGTTGTAGGATTTCATATGAATTCAAAGCTAGTTCATTTCCCTTTTATCCATTCTAACCTGCATGGCGGCAATTGAAGGGTAGGTTATTGACCTGCATGTTGCTTTCATTTAAAATTTCCTGTTCCTGGGGCCATTCTTCCTCAATGGATATAGTCAGTGACAGACCACTGGGCTCCTCCTACCCTGAAATACCATTTTACAGAGTTTCCTTTAAATCATTCTTTTCAGTTTTCCAAAAGGAGAAGTAAGTTTTTTCTCAAAATTTATGTTTTCTTTTTTTCTGGTTTTGATCCTCTGTTAAGATGATTTGGGAGCATTTGCTTTCTTCTAGACAAATTAGACAAATAAATTACTTTAAATCTAATTTAATACAGTGAACTATTTATTTGGCAACTATTATGATTGCGAATATGCTAGGGATTGGGAAAGACATTAAGCTTGGCTCTCATTAAATAGCCATAATCCTAGACGAGAAAAGATGGAAGCCCTTCCATCCACTCAAAGCAATGTGAGCTATGATTCCACCTCCACATCTGAAATCCAGACACCCAGAAACTTTGTCTCATATTTAGGACTTAGCCAAGAAGCAAACCCATGGTACAATAGATGCCACAAAACATATGCAGTCGACATAAGAGGTTCCCTCGGTCCTTACACACTATTAACACTTGTTTTGTGCCCACAATTTTATTAAGCCATCTGGTTTACAAAACCACCACAAGTCAAGACTAGCAAGTAAAAAGAGGCAAGCAGGGTGGCAGGGACAAGTGACAGCAAATGTGTGACAACCAAAGAGAAGACCAGAGAGCATAAAATGCAGATAAGCACACTGACATCTTAAGTGCTGTACATGAGGACAAACTGCCCTTCACGAAACAATAGTTCTTGAGGCTTTCAGAGCCCAGGAAACAGCTTATGCCAATTAATGGCCTTGGTGTATCAAGAAAAGATAAAACAGGCTCAGCCTATTTTATGCAAGGAGGAAAGTGAATGTGCAATAAAATTTTAAGGACTTCTATCAAAAGAGTGACACTGCTGAAAAGCTTTGATGCTTAAATCAACAACGTTTTTTTTCTAGGTCAAAAACTCAGGTCCCTCACACCTGTCATTTCTTTTAAGTTCTGTTATATGCTACAAGCTGTAGACATCTTCCTCTACTTTAAAGAGAAAGACTATGATCCTTATTAAACTGAGATCCAGAGAGGTTAACAAATTTCCTCAAAGTCACATATATAGCACGTAATTAATCCAAGATGCTAACTCATCCATGCTTGTCATTATACTCCATGACTTTATTTCTCCAAAAATCACCTTTCTAAAGTTATTGAAATGACAAGTTTTCACAGTGTATATTTTATAAAATTAGTAGCAAAAGGTTTAGGTTTGTAACCCAGACTTATTTGTATGCCTGATTTTTATATTTGCCTTAGGGAATAATTAGATATTGAGGTTGTTCCTGCATTCAATTTGTACCCACCAGATGCCCTGGTGCCCCCATGGAGGGCTGTATGAAGAAATCTTGCAGCTGACTGCTGATTTCCTCAGATTCCTGAGTCCAGAGACGGCTGGGAGACAGCAGCAGGCTTCAACTCTACAACTTCTGGAGTTCAGCTTGGCAGCAACTGAGGGAGAGTGTCCTGGCTAATCTCAACATGGAAATGGGCGCTGCTCCCACAGGCGTGTTTACTTAGCAAATGAAAAGACATCTAAATTTTGTCCTGGAAAAAGCAGTATATAGAAAGAGCTGAGGTACCAAAAAAAGCTCTTGAGCACATCAGCAGCAACATCTGGAGTTTGAAACAAGGCCCAGTTGCTGGAAGCCACAAAACACACTTAGCCACACATCCGCTGAAGCACAGGGCACAATCAAGACAAACCTAGACAAAGCCAAAAAATTAAAATAAATAACATTTGAATGCCATACTTGAAAAAATTAATACAAAAAGTCCATGATAAGCAAAACATGACTTTAAATTAGTATTACTGATTTTTCCTGGTCCCTCAGGATTCACTATGGTTTAGCATAACACCAAACAGAGAGTTAACAAAAATGCTTCAATGATAAAGGAGGGTGAATTCACACCTGTAGAGATGATTTGGGAGATCATTTTTAAATTATAAGTTTTACTAGATGAAGGAAACAGTAATTATCTTCCCAGAGTCTTTGTTAAGTCTTAGAAAGAACTGCAGCATGAGATAGTGATTCTCAAGTGCAACTCCTCTCAAAATATCCCCAGTGAGAGGCCTGGCCAAGGAAAGTAGCTCCTAAGTACTGTTAGATTGCAGACCCCAGTAATGACTTCAGCCAATAGAACATCAGGAGATGGGAGAGAGTATAATTACTGATCTCAGGCCTAAAGAGACATCAAATGTTTTCCCTCCTTTCTCTTGCAGTTCTGCCATTACCAGGAAGAAAACTTGTCCTGAGTACCCTACTGGTCCCCCAAAATTGAGAGCCATGTGAACCCAAGGCAAACTTAATTCATGTCCTGAGGCCAAGCCCAGCCAACCATGCTGAGACCATCAGGGTTTGCCAGCCTTCCTTGAGATACATGGGTAGACAGTAAATGCTTATGGTTGTGGGATTTTTATGAGCTTTCCTTACACAGCAATAGCTCACTGATACACTCTCAATAACCCAAAATATTCGGTAGCTTCTTAAGCCTGTGCATGATCAAGTGCATCAATCAATGCTTCTCAACTATGAGTGCACAAAAGAATGGAAATTCTATCTTTAGAATACCAAAGCCCAGGTTCCACTTAAGACCAATTGTTTGAGAATCTCTAGTGGTGGCTTCTGGGCACCACTGTTTTTGTTTGTTTGTTTGTTTGTTTGTTTGTTCTCCAGGTGATTTTAAATGTGCAGCCAGGTCAGTAACATCAATATAGAAAAAAAGTTACAGAAATACTATATCCAGTCTGAAGAAGTTCATCTGTATCCCCATTAGGTATGGCTGAGCACTCCTCCCCCTTCTCCCTCTCCCTGTCAGAGAAGGTTGATGGAAGGCAGTCCTGGCTGGGAGTCACACAGTGTCCAAGACAACCATGAGGGGAGGTAACTAACACACCTGGTATGCTCTATACTATGTGGAACCAGAGGGCTATACTAGCATTTATGTGCAGTGAGAATATGTGTTGGGATAGCAAATCAAAACATATTGATCAATTTAACAGACTAGATGTAGAATGAACATTATAGCACGAAGCAAACCAAACAGGGGAAGAACAGGGTTGATGAAAAAGAAATAGAAAACTAGGAATAGAAAAATCAAAAATTGGTAAGACGTTTTCTATGGATTCCAACAGCACTGGAATCACCCAGGAAATGTAGACTCACAGGCCCCATCCTAGACCTACCTGATCAGAATCTGAATTTTAATAAGATTTCCGATTGCGATGTATGCACAGGCAAGTGAAGAAGTGCTACATCAGGAAGTCCCAGAAATGAAAGGCACGTACACTGAGAGATTTTTATGCTCTGCTGTGTGATTACACGGCCATCCCAGGACACTGGGGTACAGAGGGACAAACAGCAGGGGCCACACATCCCACTCTCCCAACAGCTAATCCAAATTATTTAAATTCCACATTTTTAAAAATGAGGGTTAGTTTAAGCAAAACCCAAACATTAGCATTTTTCAAAAGTTACTAAGATGATTCCAAATGAATAGTCAAAGTTAGGAATCATTGCTTTCTTAAAAATGAAATTTGATCTGTTAAAAAACTGTCCTTATGCTTTTAAAACCTCTATCTTGAAAGTTTGCTTTATATGTGACTTCTGTCTACCAAAGCTAATGAGAAAGCAAAATGAAAGAAAATGTTTGGCTTTCTCATTCCATCATCTATTTTCCAGGAAAAAAATAAAACAAACCATAATTATATCACTCTGTGTTTTGGTCAAGAACACAGAAACTCCTCTAAGTACTGCAAGTAGGAAGTGATTTAATACAGAGAGGAAAATAATTATAAAACTCTGAAAGAGGTGGAAGAATAAAGCCCAGCCAAAGCTGTCAGAGCTCTCAAGTATGCAGTTAATTTCAGAGAATCATGAAATTGGCCCCATTTTCTCAACCGGGAACTGAAAGAACCCTGCTGGTGGCACCGATGTGGATCCCGAAGTTGGTGATTCGCAGCATTTGGGAAGATTCCTGGGCCCCACATGCTGGAGATTCTGATGCGGTAAGTCTGCATCTCAGGAGCATCCTTTCTTTAAAATGTACCAAGTCTTTCCAATGTGCAGCCCTCTCAGGAAATTTTTGCTTCCAAACGTGAACATTCCACCAAGAAGTGGAACCAAGAAAAGTCGGTTTGAATTAAAGCCCCTCCTCCAAGTGTTTGCTGAGATCAGGGTGACTCTGAGCTGCTATCAAAAGTCATTTTCCTGGAGCCTAACAAAAGGACTTTAAACCTTAAAGATGAGAGAACTGGTTTTTTAAAGTGAAGGTTTTTTTTGTTTTTTTTTTAAATCTCAATTTAACAAGAGAGAATATGTGAGTAGGAAAGTGAAATGAGATGTGTGTCAAAGGGACCCTCAGGACCTAATTCTCCAAAGTCTTCAGGGACTATCCAGGGCTCATAAATCAAAGGGAAAATGTCCATTCCAACTCCCATCTGGGAAGCTATTGCCTAAGCTACCTTCTTCACTCTGTCATCCATTAAAATAAATGTGAAAAATAAAAAATTCGGGAAAATAGTTACATAGTCTGATAATTTTTAAAGACACAAAAGCCCATAAAGAGACTATAGAGGTGAATGGAGAAGATGAGATGTTTGAATCCAGGAGAGATGTTGGCTGCCGAATAAATAGGGCCACGAAAGGGTCCAGAGGATTTGCTAATGGTCTTTAGTCAGAAAAGCAGCACCATTGACACCTATACCCTCGTGGTCCACCTGCACTCAAGGCTGGAACATGGGCCTGGAGAGAAAGAAACAGGATCTTCACCGCCTGTTCAGTGCGGGGATCGCCCATCATCACGGCTAGTGGTTTTCAACTCTCCACATCCAGGTGACCTCAGGAGACTTGACGTTTGCAGAATCACACAAATATTAAAGTTCTGGCCATGGTAAGAGAAGAGAAAAGAAGAAGAAAGGGGACGGTCAGGGATATGAGAGTACAGCGTGTATGAAAAGGCAGCTGTGGGCGGCGCCTGTGGCTCAGTGAGTAGGGCACCGGCCCCAAATACCGAGGGTGGTGGGTTCAAACCCTGCCTCGGCCAAACTGCAACAAAAAAATAGCCGGGCGTTGTGGTGGGCGCCTATAGTCCTAGCTACTCCGGAGGCTGAGACAAGGTAATCGCTCTAAGCCCAAGAGCTGGAGGTTGCTGTGAGCTTCCAAGGCACTCTACTTAGAGCAACAAAGTGAGGCTCTGTCTCAAAAAAAAAAAAAAAAGGCAGCTGTGATCAATCTATGGAATGAGAAATAGAGCCCCGCACTATTCTTTAAAGTTACAATGATGATCAGGAGAAATAAAATAATAACATAAAAAACAGTAAGAGGAAAGGCGGGGAAGGAGGTGATCACTGCGTGTCCCTTAAGCCTTTATCATGGGGGAAATCCATGAGCAGTACCTAACTTACTTTAATCAAGTTTTTCTTTTGACTTATGGAGTTAAGAAACAGAACAACCAAAAAAATGATTCAAGGGGATTTTCTCAGGGAAGTGCAACTGGTGTCAGAGGGGCTGGGAGAGAATGTTGCTTCTTACAATAATCTTCACTATCACATCATCGTTTTGATGTGTGAGAAGGTAACAAGGTAGTGACCTCTGAGGCCTTACCGGCTGTGTGATTTCAGGCAACTTCATTTACCTTTTCCAGGCCTCGGTATCCTCATTTATAAAATGTGACTAATAATAATGCTCACCTCATGCCTGTCCAAGAGTAAGTTCTCAATAAATATTGCCTATAAATAATAATAGTTACCATCATTATCATCGCTCGGAAGGTTGTTTTTACTCACCTAACACATGGTGACCAGGTCCACAAATAAACGCACATAAATCTAAACTTTCAATAGCTGCAAAATAGCATAATTATTCAGGTATTGAGCTGTTAAGGTTCACACAAGCTTTTTGTCTAAACCCTATGGTTTCTTAACTGAGGTACTACTTACATTTTGGAGCCATTGATCAAGGAGTTAGAGATCAAGCCATTGATCTTAGGACTTAGAGATCAGCCTAAACAAAGCAAGACACCATCTCTACTAAAAATAGGAAAATTATGCGGGCGTGGTGGCACATGCCTATAGTCCGAGGTACTTGGAAGCTGAGGCAGGAAGATTGTTCAAGCCAAGGACTTCGAGGTTGCCATGAGCTAAGCCAATGCCCTGGCACTCTGGCCTGGGCAACAGAATGAAACTGTCTTAAAAAAAAAAAAAAAGAATTACAAAATCCACATCTGGTAACACTAGCTCAGAGCCGGTTTTCACATGTGAGGGGTAGCAATAAATACAAGTTGAATCTCATAATCATAAATAGCATTCAAACTTAGAGTTCTGTTTAACAAAACTATTTCCATGTCTTTGGGGATGGTTTATAATAATGATGTTTTGCCAGTGTGGTTTCAGAAAGTTGTATTAAATGAAAAATCCTGTAGAACAGATGTGCTCACAAGTCCCTGTCCACCTAGCAGCCGAGCTGCCTAATGAAAACCCCGCTATGGTTCAGAATTAGTGCTTTCTACTGTTCCCGTAGTGTTACATTAGCATCTCAAAGGAGCAAAGGAGGTTTGAAAGGAATGAGAGCAAGGAAATTGCCAAAACTATGGGTCAGGGCTGGAATATCTCTAAGGCATGTACCTCAATATGGGACAGAATAAAAGAGAAATGAAAAATGTTATTAAAAAAATAGCAACATAGAAATGAGATGCCTGCTTTATTTAGATAACTCAGTCAGGTAAATAATGCCACCTCTGTGCTCCGTCCAATAGGTTCCATTTCAATATAATTGGAATGTAACAAAGCTACTTCCAGCTCCCTCATGTTCATTAACATGAGAGCTGCTCCCGCCCCAAATCATCCTCAGAGCAAGGGAGTTCGAAGACCACTTAAGTTGTCCTCAAAAGTTGCAGATGACATTCTGTTCGGTTCCTCCACATCAGTTTGATTTAAAGCAACTGTCTGGTCATCACTGGAATAACTGATAATCCTTCATGCTTTATCTCCAAACACAACAGGAGCAACCCCTGTCAAGGGTCTGCAGCAAACAAGCCCCTCTCTACCATTTCTCTTTCTGCTGTACATATATACATCTAACAGAAATGACCCAGCATGACCTTGCCCCTAAAAAGCTTTGCTTCCGTTTAATACACAGTCCAACTATCATGTTGTCAAGGTCTGAATGTTTCTTCCCTCCAAAACTCACCTTTAAACTTAATCCCCATGAAAGGCAGGGTCTCTGAAAGGTGAAGGGGTCACGGTGCTCTGCCCTCATGGATGGATTAATACACCCATGGATTAACAAGTCAACGGAGTACTGGGTTTCTGTCATAGGACTCAGTAGTTATCACGAGAGGAGGTCTGTTATAAGCACCAGTCTGGCTATCTTCCATGAGCCCCTCACCATGAGACCCTGCCTTGCACTTCTCCAGACTCTGCAGAGTCCCCACCAGCAAGAAGGCTCTCACAGGAGTCTACCCCTCAACCTTGGACTCCTGCCTCCAGAACTATTAGGAATAAATTCATTTTCTTAATAAATTACTCACTCTCAGATATTCAGCCATAGCAACAACAACAAAAAACTAAAACACAAGTCTGTCCCACTCATCTTAAAACCACAAAGAAGACCAACTTTATTCCATTAAAAACAAAGTAGTTTTTTTTTTTATTTATTGTCTTTATTATTAAATCATAGCTGTGTACAATAGTACAATCAAGGTGTACAATGTGCTGGTTTCATATACAATCTGAACTATTTTCATCAAACTGATTAACATAGCCTTCCTGGCATTTTCTCAGTTATTATATGAAGACATTTGTATTCTGCATTTAGTAAGGTTCGCCTGTACCCTTCTAAGATGTACCGTAGGTGTGGCCCCACCTCACCCTTACCCTCCCCTCCCTTATCCCTTTCCCCATATTCTTGTGCTATAGTTGGGTTATACCCTTCATATGAAAGCTATAAATTAGCTTCATAGTAGGGCGTGAATGGCCAATCTGAGCAAGTAAAACCGTTCCAGTCCCATGGGCCTGGGTTAGACAGTAACAGGGAGGAAATAGCACACTTTCTCTTTCTGGTGGGCCTGGGTTAGATAGTGATAGGACAGACACAGAACACTTTCTACTTTCTGGACGGCTCCACATGCATTTTCCTTATTTGACTTTGAACAAATCATCTCACTAGGCTGGAACTTGTTTTTCACTTCTGCAAAATATAAAGTTTAAATTAAATGATTCTCTAGATTCCTTTGAACTCTCATTTCTAAAATGAAAAGTAACCTTTCTAGTGACATATATTTTATCCATATATCTATATGTAGGTACAGTATCTATATGATTTTGTTTTTAAAGGGAACTGGAGCATTTCTTCTGACTTCTGCTCTGGCAAAGTTTTTCCCATTTTCACTTTCCTTTCTTCATTCTCCTGCTGCTGATGAGAAGTGGGAGCTCTCATGTCCGACTCCCTCTAACTATGCAACCTCACTTCCAGCACTGACCACCCTCTGCTTCTTTTGGTGATTAATGGTGGGCATATCTTATCTCCACTATAATGCTAGAGTTTCCTTCACTTCCTTACCAGGGCTGGTATTGCCCAGGATACTCAGCCCAATGTTGGCACCAGGGGTAGAGGATTGATAGGTTATACCCATTTTTATCAAAATTGAAATGTGAAGTATCACAAGATTTTATCTAATTTAAACTCAATTTCCACACAACATATTTCAAATAGGAATAGAAATAATCTGAGAAGTGATAGGGCAGAAAGTCTGAATAACAAATAATTTGTCTATGTTGTTTTATAGCAGGGCTGTTCTTGTTAAGTTGAAGAATCAGTTTTTTAAAATTAATTTCCAGTCACTTGTGGTTTGATACTTTTATAAAGTATAGTAAAATGAATTCCTAGAAAAATTAAATTTAAAAGGTATCAAAATACAAACTCAAAATTTGTATCACTAGATTGAATAGAAACAAAATCTTCTGTCAAGTGGCTATATAGTTTTTAAACATTATAGTTTCCCAATTTCTGCATTTCTCTCATGGACTAGTAAAAAATGGCTGCTCACTGCCACCATTCCCAGATCATATTTGGAGGAGCACTAATTTACTTTCATACAGTAGTTTTAGAATTTTAATAGGAGCTGGGTTGCACTACCTGTGCAAAATTGTGATACAATGATCAAGTAAGAAAACAACTGCTTGAGACCAGATGTTTGTCTTCATCCTCTGTCTGTCTCCTTTGAAAAGAAAGACCAAGGTAAAGGCCAAAAGGTGAAGGGACGCTGTTTTATGCTTTGCTCTCTAGATGAAGAAAGTAGGATTAGAAATCACTTCCAATAAAATCAAATCTTGGTAGAGCAAGTTTAAGAATCATTGTGTGCAACTGATGCATATTCTTAACAAAGCAAAGAATATTTATTACCTATTTCTAAGTTATACGGTAATATTTAGTATCTATTTCTAAGCTGGATCTCATACTACCAGCTCATTTGTAAACTCTCCCTTGTTAATCATTTGCATTTTTTAACATGTCCCCAAAGACATTTTATTTAACCCTCCCCAAATCTCAGTGTGGTAAGACCTAGTGTTGTCTTTACCTTACAGGTGAGAAAACTGGTTCTGAAATGCTACATGACTAATCACAGTCATGAAGTTGCTATGTAGTCCTGCTTTCATTCATACCCAAGACTATCTGACTCCGTAGATGATTCTCTGTTTACCAAACCCATTGTTTCACTGACTAATCTTCCTTTACAGTGCCTTAGGAGTCTAAATTCATGGAGAACTAGAAAGAATGTGCTTTTTATAGTAAGGAGGAAGAAATGTCTTCACACAAAGCCCCAGGATAAGACTCATAGACTTGTCTTTGTGAATGTTATACAACTGATGTATTTATCTTGTAACTTTATTCTCTACAGAATGTGATCAGATACGTGAATATCATGCATAGGTTCTTAATGATAAGTTTTAAGTACTGAACTTGAAATCTTTCAGCTATAGAATCTGATCATTGTTAATAAGTAGTTTAAGAGTCTTCAATGTGATTGCCTAAAAACCCTTGAAAATCAGACCCATTCATTATAAGGATTCACTTGATGCATATTAAGGAAAAATATCTAGGATTGTTACTTTTCTAAAATTGACTACAGATGGTTTCTTGAACTAGTCGTGTGTTCCAGTGAGTTTGTTTCCCCTCCCCACAGAATAGGTTTTCAAAGAATAAGGTAGAAGTCTTTAATATAGGCCCAGTTGGTGACAATCTCTCTGTAGAGACTTTCATGATATGGTTAGAGCATAAAGGGTGCTGCTCTCCATGACATTCAGAAAAAAAAAAAAGACAACTTCCCACATATGTGCTACTTCAAGAATGTAGATCAGCTGCTATGTTTTCCAATTCTTTCGACGCAGACTGCAGGTCTCAATTTCATCCTCAGCAGATGCTTTTCCAGCAGAATCAACTTCAAATTCTAAGACACACAACAATTGACAGCAGTGCAAAATATTTGGCCTCATTTACAGGTGAGAAATGAAAGCCTAGAGAGGAGAACCAACCTGCCAAAAGTCATGCAAACAATTGGTACTAAAAGCAAACTGAGACTGTCTGAATTCTCCTTCTAGAAAGAATCCAGATTTAACCTAAAACACAGAAATCCACTGCATATACCTCTATTTCCTATTTTTACTGGAAAAGCCACATCTACTTATTAATTTCTCAGCACAAGACATTAGTGCTTGACACTTACTAGAGGCTAAGTGTCTGTTACATTGAATTAAATTAACAAAAGCACTAAGGTGGAACCTTTTGGAACTTCTTCTGATTATGCACACTAGTAAACCTTGTCTGAGTGATGATAACATGGGGTAGAAGCATGTGTAATTCCTTTCATCTTTTATAATCTTTGCTGTGAAGGAAATATAATAGCACTCAGGATTCCTATTACCCCTGTCAGGGGGATGAATGATCCAAAGACCAAGAAACCCTAATACACAATTAATATCATGCTTTGTCTTTGTTATAGGCTCATTGTTCTACATTTTTACTGTCTAGACAGGTATCTCAACTTTAACCTGCTGGGCTAATAAGACTACAGAAAATACTGTGCAGAGAAGAAAGAAAATCAAAATTATAGCAAATGTAAAAATCAAAAGGCAATAGTCTATTACTGCTCTGTCACTCAAAGAACCCAGAAGCACATTTCTTTCTTGCCTCAGAATTAAACTATAGTCAGAGCTGAGTTACTGCATATATCACATGGAACTGCCGATCCCGTGATTTTAAATCAGGTTGATATTTGACCAAGCAGGCATAAGGGCTTGCCCAAAGCACGTTGGCTTCACAATCCTTAAAATAGGATATGTTCATGAAGATACTAACCTTCTCACTGTCTAATGGACTGTTTATGACTCCGGCACAATTTTCCTGCTATCTTCTTAGTCTAAGGAGATGAGTCAGTTAAGCATAGGCACACACACAATGCACACAGGCTGCAAAGGTTTAAGAGGAAGTACTTGCAGTGAGTTGCAAACTTTCGACCAAAGTACATGGTGAGTGGATATTTAATTTCTCACTGCTACTAGATCAGATTATGCTTTTCCTCCAGCTCCGAGGATCATACACTAGACCAATAACAGAGAAAAGACCATTGTATAAAGTATTATGGGAAGCATAAAATAATTAGTTATTTAAGCCTCATAGAGTATTTTTTGTAATCCTCTCATATTCAAGGGAAAATCTACATGTTCACCCATGTATGTATGCATGTATCCATCCATTTCCCCATTTAACTATTCACCCATCCACCTATCCACCCATCCACCCACCCACCCATCCACCTATCCACCCATCTACCCATCCATCTAATAATTTTCCCATTGCACTAATATATAATCATGGTGCCAAGCAGAGAGGAATAGAGTAAAGAACAAAGTAGGCATGCTCTTTTTCATCCAGGAAAGGAAATAATATATACAGACATACAGAAAAAAAATCAGTTTGCAGAGTTAATAGGCAAAGACTATTGTGAGAGTAAATAAGAGGTGAGATTCCTTGGATGAGGTGATGTTTAATATGAGTACAATGGAAAAGGAGACATTAGGCAAAGAAAAACAAAAACATGAAAAAGGGGGAATATATTTGGGATTCAAGGATTTTAAAGCCAAGCATTTTGAGAAGCTATGATATATCTAGGGAAGAGTCAAGAGTTCAGTATGATGAAAGGGAGGGAAGTGTTAGTGATAGTTAGGACACAGACTCAGGCTCTGCCACTGAAGAACTATGAAACCTTAGCAAGTTTCCTTCCTTTCCCGGCTTCCTCATCTGGCCACTATGGAGACTTGCTTAAATGATGCCTCTCCTCCTTTCCAGCTCTTGTAGTCTTATAAAATCTCTTATAACAGTGGTCTTCTTGAAACACACTCAGTAATAACCAGAAACCCTGTAAACAAGGAAGTCAACTGACCCTCTCACCACAATTGTTTGACTCACGTGCAGAAAGAACTTTCCTTAGGGAAGAACTAACTCTCTTAAAACTTTTCTTGATGTTCCAGGAGTGTCCTGAGCCTCTGTTGTGATAGAGGGATGGTAAAGGGTGTGATGTAGGAATCCATAGGGGGAGAACTCTTAAATTTCTTCAGAGGAAGGAAAACTCACAGTCAGGGGTTCAGTTGCAGGTGGTATTGGGGAAATGTTTAAGTAGTTCTTATCTCTTTTAAGATTCTTCTATACTCTAAAATGAAAGAGCCACTTTCACTACTCTTAATAGGTTTGACATGTACCCTTGCAATATGCACCATAGGTGAGGTCCCACCAATTACACTTTGAAGGCTATGTTAACCAGTTCGATGTAAGCATTCCAAATTGTATATAAAATCAGTACTTTGTACCCCATAAATTCATTACTGTACACAGTTATTATTTAATAAAAAATTGTTAAGAAAATTTTTTAAAAAGAGCTACTTTCACTCTGGGACATCCTCTTGAAGGTATAAGGGACATGTGCTGTTAGTAATTGTGTTAAGAGACTTAACTCTCTCATCCAAGAATAGAGATAGTGAAGCCTGCCTCACAGATTTATTGTGAGAATTAAAGTAGGTGGTTTAGGCAAATAACTCTGCACAGTGACTTGATGTTCTAAGTGGTTAATTAATTTTATCTTCACATTAGGTCCATGAGGTATTGAAATAATTATCCTCATTTTTTTATGTAGGGATGTTGATGGTCAGAAGTTAAATAACTTGGTCAAGATGATATGGCTCCCATGTGGTGGTGCCAGGGTTTGTTTCAGTTTGCCCACCTCCAGAGTCCATGCCCACAACCATTGTGCTGAATGTCTCTAAATTAATACTGGTGCCTTTTTCTCCTTCTTTATCACCCAAGAACAACTCACCTTTTGTTCTAATGGCAGGAATGTCAAGCCTTAACTGTCCTTTCCAGGATTTTGTCTTATTGTTGCACAATGACTCCCTGGACTACCATCCCTAAAAAGTAAGATTTTTGCCAGTATTAGAGGTCAGCACCTCTTCTTGAGCTCTAGTCATGATTCTTACCTTCCCTGATGCCTCTCCCTCCAGAGTGGCCTCTGTACTAATCATGTTTGTTTCCCTCCTTGCATCACAATGGTAGTTTCTATTTTGGATTTTTATGGTTTGTTATAGCTTCAAGAAATTCTTATTCTGGTTCTCATCTGGCCTTGGCTATATTTCAAAGACGCTAAAATCTCTAGTGAAGCTGGCTCCATTCACCTTTTGGCACAAATATGCATCCTTCCCAGAGAGGAAAACAAATTCTGTACTCACCCCTTAAAAACAAGGAGACAAGAAGGGAAGAGAGATCTCACTAGATTATACCAGGAGCAAAGTTGGCTAGGAATAAAACAAATTTAAAATTGAATTCCTATTGGGTGAAATTAGCTCAAATGATGATCTTCAGATTCCTTTTCATCTCCAAAATTAGAAATGTTAATCACTACTGTTATTCTATAAAAACAGTTTAGAGTTTACAATTAAAACAATAATACTTTTTTGCTTCCAAAGCACATTTCATCAGGGATTCTCAAAGGCCTCTCTACTCTGTATGAACAGCACAGCAGGCTCTCTCGAACAGCTGCTTGGTGAGAGGTCCAGGAAAAGTCCCTCTTACTCCAATACCTGTCCTAATAAGGGTATTCTATAAGACTTCATAGATTTCTTCTAATGCTTCACTTAATCTTCATTATAATTTTGTGACACAGGTATTTCAATTCTTCCCATTATGTTGACATAATGAACTGAATACCAAAAAATCAAAGTATGTTACTCAAGACCCCAGAGCTTGTCAATAGTAATGTAATGTCCTTCTGGAACTCAAACTCTCAGGTTCTCTCTGCTATCTTCTTCAGCTGCCTTCCTGGAACTCTTATGTGAAGGTCCTAGTTAAAATGAAATGCTAAATAATATTTATTTGAGTACTTACTATGTGCCAGGCACTCTTAAGATTTTAAGAGAGTTTTATCCCTACAACTTCACAATAATTTTATGAAATATTTATTATGATAATTACTACTTTGTAGATGAGAAAACTCAGGCTTTGAGAAGATAAATGATTGCTCAGTATCTTACAAATGAAATGTGGTCAACCTTTCAACATTTTAAAAAGCTTTTTATTAGCTGGGCGCTCTTATATGCAGTAGAGATGCAGCAATGAATAAAGCATACCAAACACTTTCTGCCTCCATGGAAGTTATGATCTACTGAATGAAGACAAACAAGTAAACAAGCGAAGTATAATACTTATAATATCATGGCTATAAAGACCATGGGGAAACTGAAGGAGAGAGAAGGGATCAGTGTGTGAACACTCCAATAACTATATAAGCTACCTGTTCACTTATGGAAGATCAAGGTACTATATGATGTTGAGAGTTTTATCCCTCTAATATACAGTACAGTCATCATGTTCAAGATGGAATAAATGATGTATTAGTTAGCCTTGTTTGGGTGAAGTACAGATCTCTCAACCAGAGTAAAATATTAAGTGATCCCTAGAAAGATGATTTTGAACCAGATTATACATAACCAGAAAAATAAAGTGAAGGATTTGGACTTTATCTGCCAAACAAGAGGGATTTTAAAATGGAAATTATAGGGGGGAGGGGCAAGATGGCCCACTGGAAGCAACTTCCGACAGAGGGTCCTGTCCAAAAGGAAGGATAACCTCCAGAAACTGTCCAATTGAGCTGAAGACTGGGAGCCCAACTGAGAGAGAGACAAGTGATAACTGCAGGTCACCTCTGAGGCAAGCTGTAACTTCCAGAAACCAAGCCTCAGGCAGAAAAACTGAACTAAAGTTTTCCACCATTCTGAACTTCCAGGACATTCTTTCTCCCTTACCTGACACACCAGAAGCCTGACCTCTGCTGAAACGGAGGGAGGAGTACTTGAGCAGCGCCCACCCTCCCTATCTGCTGGACCAGGCAGCCCACCAGGTAAGAGACTCTGGGGACCCACTAAGCCCCCAACAGGCCCCAGGCCAGGGATGCTACGAGGACACCCACACAGCTCCAATTTGTGCCCCACTGGGCCTTGGCTCACTACCCACAGCGGTCAGGAACTCCACTCAGCCGGGACCCCAACAAGGCCCAATTGGAATAAATCCGGGCCTTGGCCCACAACCAGCAGTGGCCAGGATGTCTGCAGGGACTCCCATGCAGTGCTGATCTGTGCCCCACTAGGCCTTGGAAGGCTGCCTGCTGGGACCCCTGCCCGGCTTGGATCTGTGCCCTAGGCTGGCTTCTCACAGCGGCCAGGATCTCCACTCCACCAGGACCCACACGGGACCCTGATTGGCACCCTACCGGACCTTGACCCATGCCAGTAGCAACCAGGAAGTCCACTGGGACTCCTTTGGGGAGCCGATCTGTGCGCAGCCTGGGCTCGGCCTGCCACCTGCCAGGACCCCCGCTGTGTGACCCATGCCCTCCCTCCAGAGCCCTCCTCCCAGCCAGAGACTGCTGGAGACATGGGCTCCCTTTGCAAAGGCCACCAGGTGCCCCATCCCATGCCCTGCTGCTTGATCTGGGCATGCCACACTCCGGAGCTGCTCCCGCAGCCAGAACTCCCTGGGTGGGGCAGTCCCAGAGGAGCTACACAGGGTTACTCCCTACAAAGATCCAGCAGCAACAGAGTGATCCTGCCAGGGTCTGATCTGGGAGAGACACCTCCCTAACTCTGAGGATGGTCATAGGCAACAGGGAAAAATAATCGTGAGGCGGAATCAACAGAAAAACTCTGGCAATATGAATAATCAGAGTAGATCAACTCCCCCAAGGAATGACAAGGTAGATGCAGCACAAGATCCCTTGCATAAGCAAATGACTGAGATGTCAGAAATCAAATTCAGAGTCTGGATAGCAAATAAGATCAGCAGACTGGAGGAAAAGATGGAAATAGAATTTCAAGCAGTAATCCAAAAGATGACCCAAAAGATGTCTCAAGAATTCAATGAATTCAAAGACAAAATGACCAAATATTTTGACATATTGAGACAAGAAGTTGCATCCCTCAAAAATCTGAGAAATACAGTAGAATACCTCAGTAACGGAATGGAGCAATCAGAAGAAAGGATTTCTGACAAGGAAGACAAAGCTTTCAAACACTCCCAAATGTCCAAAGAAGAAGAGAAATGGAAGGCAAAAACGGATCATTCTCTCAGACAGCTCTGGGAAAACTTGAAGAAAACCAATATTCGCCTTATAGGGATACCTGAAAACGATGAAGAGGTGTCACAAGGCACAGAGTCTCTTCTTTATGAGATTATGAAAGAGAACTTTCCAGACATACCAAGAGATTCTGAAATTCAGATAGCAGACAGTTTCAGAACCCCAGCAAGACTCAACCTGAATAAGACATCACCCAGGCACATCAAAATTAAGTTCACTAAAGTTAATATGAAGGAGAAAACCCTGAAAGCAGGCAGATGTAAGAAATCCATTACCTACAAGGGGAAGAATGTTAGAATAACTGCAGATCTCTCTGATCAAACCTTTCAAGCTAGAAGAGAATGGTCATCGACTGTTAATCTCCTAAAACAAAATAACTTTCAACCCAGGATCTTGTACCCAGCTAAACTGAGTTTCATTTATGATGGTGAAATTAAATACTTTAATGACATCCACATATTGAAGAAATTTGCTATAACTAAACCAGCTCTCCAGGATATTCTCAGACCTATCCTCCACAATGACCAGCGCAATCCTCCAATACAAAAGAAAATTCATCCAGAAACTTTTTCATCTTCCACAGTGATTAAAGGATTAAAAATGTCCACTGGACTTTCTAAAGATTTATCATTGTTTTCAATTAATGTGAATGGTTTAAATTGTCCTCTAAAGAGGCATACGTTGGCTGACTGGATACAAAAACTCAGTCCAGATAGCTGCTGCATACAAGAATCTCATCTTACCTTAAAAGATAAATTTAGACTCAAGGGGAAGGGATGGTCATCTATATTCCAGGGAAATGGAAAGCAGAAAAAAGCAGGTGTTGCAATCTTATTTGCAGATACAATAGGCTTTAAACCAACCAAAGTAAAGAAGGATAAAGATGGACATTTCATATTTGTTAAAGGTATAATTCAATATGATGAGATTTCAATTATTAATATTTATGCATCCAACCAGAATGTGCCTCAATTTATAAGAAAAACTCTAATACACATGAGTAACTTGATTTCCTCCAGCTCCATAGTAGTTGGAGATTTTAATAGTCCTTTAGCAGTGTTGGATAGATCCTCTAAGAAGAAGCTAAGTAAAGAAATTTTAGATTTAAACTTA
>CAUYRH010033798.1:0-16677 GCA_963574655.1 Perodicticus potto | reverse complement strand
TTCTATCATCGCCTGATTCAGCAGGAAGCAGTTAGATCGAGTCTTCGCCCCTTTTCCCTAACAGCAGTTGGGGTTTCTACTCGGAGAGGGAGAATTGATGCAGGACATCTGGCACCCTAGCCAGCTCAGCGGAGCCGGCGGACCTGCCGTCGCCTCCTTGGTGGTGTTGGTGCTACGCAGCCAGCTGAAGAGCCAGTGGGCTGGATGACAGGCAAGGAGGGGGACCTCCAATGCCCACCAGAGGCTCCAATAGCCAAAAAGGCTGGACAACTGCCGAGGAGACACCTGTGCCTTGGTGTCTCCTTCACTTTACACTTGCGACTAAATGTGGAACCCCCATTTCCTATGCCTAGGTCAGTTTCGTGTGAATTTCCTAGGCCTGAATTCCATGGATGGACTGTGTCCATTCATTGATACACCCATTCACCTTGCCCCTGTTGGAAGGGACTGCATTCATTCGTTTCCTGGCCAAGGAACCCATACACCTATATATACCCTGAGGCTAAAGGCCTATAGGAGGAGACGGGGAAAGACCGGGAGAGGAACGGAGAGAGCTTCTCTCTCCCCACTTGAAATCTCTCCCTCTACCAGGAGCTTTGGTGTTTTCTGTATTATTTTCTGTAAATCAATTCTGTCTTACCACGGAGGGGTGGGGTGGGGGGGAAAAATGTAATGAAGAATAATAAAATACATGTATTTGAAAATAAAAAAAAAAGATACCTATGTTAGTTTACAAAAAATAAGAAGCTCTCAAATTAGAGAATTGAAGAGAATAATGACAGCCAAAATGGCAAAGTTGAGCTGATACTTTGAAGCAGCAGTGGGAATTTGACAGGCAGTTGTAGTCTTGGCAGGAGCTGAAGTTAAGGACTATGAGTGAGGGGAAAGGTAACAGGCTAGGAAACTCCTATAACTTCCTGCACAACGCATATAGGGACTGCAAGTCATATGGCTCTGGGAGTAGTGACCCATATTGCTATTTTTATGTATCACTGATTTACATTTAGTAATATTTAATTTATGATTTTGCCTTTATATTTAGATTAGATAGAAACTAACATATATGCATTTTTAAATGGAGTTATGCTAAGAGGATATAGAAAACATAATCATCTTTTCCTGTGTTCTAGATATTTTTTACATGAGGTTTTAAAAAATCTCTTGAAATGTTGCTGGAAATAATCTCTAAAGCACTGAGATTGCTTCTTTTTTTTCACTTTTTGAAAAAAAAATTCTATGTCTACAACATGATAACTGAAAGAATGCACTTTAAGTTACTGACTGTTGCTTCCTCTTGAGTGGGGAAGAGATAGTTAAAGGAAAAGTAGGACTGTGTTTTACGTACCTTTATATTCTTTACATCTTCAGAAAAAAAATAATGTACTCATTGATATTTGTGTTACAAACAACAAAAAGTACATAACTCCGGCATACATTGAAAATATGGCTTCTAGAAACACTAATTGTTTTTTGTGTATCATTCTATGAATGAGAAAGTACTTTTAAAACATACAAAGAAGATTTCCCTGATACCAAAGCAATACAGAATCAAAATTAACAAAAGAAAATTAAATTGCTTTTCATCAGTAAATTCAGTCTTTTTAGTAGTCAGTGAGGACAAATAAGTTCTTTAGATGATAAGAGAATTTGAGTTACAGAAAAAAACACTCAATATTTTACACTAGCACATCAGTTTCTTATTTTACATATTATCTTTTTGGAAAAATTATTTTATAAATGCAGTAGGTAGAAGAACTTAAATACTAATTTAAAAATGTAGCTTATTAACTTTGTAAAATAATATGAATATATTTGTTCAGTGATTTTTATCTTAGAGCCTTACATTGAAATAGACTAGAACTACCATTGTATGGAAATACTACTTTGTCAGATGTGACAGTGAAGTGAATCTCAAACTACCTCCAGATGGTTTTCAGAAGACTAAAAAAAAAAAAGTGAAGAAATGAGAACAAATATATACTATCCCAATTTTAAAATTTAAATCCCTCTCAGCCAGTGGTTTTACACAATGGTTCGCCAAACTCCATGAGGTCCTTGGATAAAACTCAGCCTATTAACTTTTGGTAAACAAGATCATTAAAATTTTGAATAGGAAATTCTAAAAATAATTATATGTTTTAGTTTGTAGCTCTTCCTTTGCTAAGATGTCTATCAAATTAAATATCATTAGGTAATTAATTTGGACATTTTTAGTTAACAACAATAAGCTGAACATTTACTGTGCCCCCTTCTGGGAAAAAAGTACCTTCCTTGTTTATGCCAAATAAAATAATACAATATGGAAACATAATAAAAGCAATAATATCTTGGCGGAAATATCTGATTTAAAATGTTTTAATGACCTTCGTGGCATTATATTGATCTTATAAGAAGGTGGTAGTGAAGGTCATGATTTAAAAACTGCATAAAGAAATAATTGCCAGCCGTGAGTCTTGGCAAAAAATATGAAATACAATCATAATGAGTAAATAGAAGAGCATAGCTACTTTCTATCCAAGATTATGCTTTGAGTGAAGGAAACCAAATAATTTATTATGCTTCTATTTGAGGAACACTTCATAGTCACAAAGTGCTTTTACACACTTAATTTGATCTGAGCAATGTTTTTTTTTTTCTTTTTCTGAACAATGTTTTAAAGAAGGCAAGGCTTACTGTGCCAGAATACTAACAAGGAAACCAGATCCAGAAACATCAATCTGTCCACAGTCCCAGTACTAGGAGGTAGCAAAACCAGAGCAGCACCCCTTGCTCTTCACACTTAACCTGGTATTTTCCAGAGGCATGTGTTTGTGAGTCTTGCTTAAGCCTTGCCAGGGGACACAGGGAAAGACCTGTCATCAGGTCAAAGTGTGGAATAGTCAAGATGAGGAGAAAGTCACCTTTAGTTTTATTCTCTGTTTGTCTATTAAACTTGAGAGCAAAGAGGATATGGCAGAACTATAAAATAGGACTCTTTCAGTTTTGGTTTTGATGAACTCTCTAGAAAACCTATGTTAGATACCAACTACCCTCTCATTGGTAAACAGGGTAGTATTTTACATGTGGTAATGAAAAAACAAGTATTCAGAAGCCAGTTTTGTTTCCCTCAATACCTTACTTTCATAAAAGATTTAAAAGGCATGAAATGAAAAAGGCCAGGAGGTTTTTGGCCATTGGTTAGCCCTCTGGAAAATTAGTTTTAAGAGAGGTGAATGGGTGCTAAGACAGCTTTCTTATGATCTTGGATATGTTGGAAGCCACAACTAATCCAGGATGGAGAGGAGTGAGTGATAGAAAGAGATAAGGAAATCACACATTTCTTCACTCATTTATGGGCTGATCTAGGGGAACACGTAATTATAAGGTTGAAGGAAGTTTTAAATAATAAAATAATTTAATTTAATTATTAACCCGAGTGTGTGTGTGTGTGTGTGTGTGTGTGTGTGCATGTGTGTGTAGAGTAATCAAAATACTCATTTTGAAATTTGCGAAGGATAAAGACAGGCATAAAAACCCTTTATTAGCTTTTAAGCATATTCCAGTAGCAGATATAGAGGAAACCCCTGGAGTATGTTTGGATAAGCAGTTGTTTGTTGGAGATCATTTGGAAAAGGAATTTTATAAACTTATTATATTCAATGCAATGCTTATAAGCATGTAACATCTCCAAAACAGAGCTCCTGAACTTCTCTTTTCTATCAACCAAACTTTTCTTCCTTAGCTTCTTCAGTTATTATTAATGGTACTACATATTTATCTACTGTTAAAGGCAAAAAACTTAAGTGGGCTCCTTTTCTCCTTTCTCCTGCACTCCCTACACCAAATCTACCAAGAAGTCATCTAGTTTCTACTTTCTTGTTTTTATTTTATTTATTTATTTTTGGATATGGAGTCTCACTTTATTGTCCAGGCTAGAGTTCTGTGATGTCAGCTTAGCTCATGGCAACCTCAAACTCCTGGGCTCAAGTGATCCTCCTGCCTCAGCCTCCCAACTAGCTGTGAGTACAGGCACCCACCACAATGATTGGGTAATTTTTCAATTTTTAGTAGAGATGAGGGTCTCATTCTTGTTCAGGCTATTCTGGAACTCCTGAGCTTAGGTGCTCTACCTGCTTCGGCCACCCAGAGTGCTAGGATTGCAGGAGTGAGCCAAGTGCCCAGCCTGGTTTCTATCTTCAATATAAGTAACTGGAATCTTTTTTAAAAATTATTATTATTTCAAATTAATAAGAGGGTACGAATGTTTAGATTACGTTGTTTTCATTTCTAAGGTAAAGTTCAAGTTGTAGTTGAGTCCTTCACCCGGGGGTGTGCTGAACACCCTCACATTGTGCACATTAGGTGAGATCCCACCAGTTGCCCTCCCCCTCCCCTTTCCTCTCCTCTCTCTCCCCTTGCCCCTCCCCCTGGCTAGCCTATCTTTGTGTTTTATCTTTTGTGGGCAGGGTGTAGTGGTTTATATATTGGTTTCATATTAGTATTGAGTACATTGGATATTTTTTTTCCCATTCATGAGATAAGAAGAATGTGGGTAATCGGAATCTTATTACTTATCATCTCTGTCTCTTCTGCCCTTTTTGGAAGCCTTTCCTCACTGCCCAGATGACTGGGATACTCCCTGTTTTTGACTCTTACTCTTCCAGAGTCTATTTTCTGTAGCTGAGGGCACTAATACCTTCGAATGTACAGACCACAACACAATTCTCCCTCACTAAAATTCTTCATTTTTAAATTTTACTTAAACTCAAACCTTCTTTTTTCAACTTATAAATTCCTACGTGGCCTTCTGACGTCATTTCTAATTCTGCCCCTTCACATCCTCTCTGACAATCTTATTGCTCCTTTGACAGACCAAACCCATCCCTTCTCAACAGGGGATTTTCATTTGTTGTTATTCTCTGTCTAGATTTATTTTTCCCACATATCCAAATTTTGGGTTGCCATTTCTTATTCTTTTATGCCTCTGCTGAAATGTCATCTGGGTGAAGTGAGCCTTTTTGACCACCCTCCACCCTAGTTACTCTTTATTAATTTAAATAGTATATTCTTTACAGCACCTACTATTATCTCAATAACTTATTTTTACAAAGTTTTACACTTGTGTATAATCTCTCTTGCATACTAAAATGCAAGATCTGTGAAGGCTGAAATTTATTCACTTATTCATTGATGGCGAAAGTAACAGTCAAAAGGTAGGCATTTATTTTTGTTAGTTTTTTGTTTAATAAGTATGCAAAAAAAGTAGTGACTTGTGAAGTTAAATATTGGATCAAATTGGAATTTAACATACTCTTGGAAATCTTTATACAACACTAACTACATAAAATAATATGAATTAATTTTCACATAGTTTGGGCATTATTTCCTTTAAAAAGTATAGTTAAATTATTTTAGTTAATCAATGACAGATGAAGTAATAGTTAATCTTTCACTGGCTACAAAATGTCATAGAATTCTCAATGTATTTATTGTCTGCCTAAGGCAAGGCAGACACTCATTGGTAATTATAATCCTGTATTTCTAAAATGTCATTTAGATTTGCCAAATATCTGAAATTAAAGCTTCACATCCCTATGCAAAACAATGATATTGAGAACAACAGAGGCCCTCTGTTTTTCTTAAACCAGTGTCCTTGAAAACGAAGGAAAAAAAAGTTGGTAACTCTGCTATAAAGGTGCCCTTGACTACTTTGACAATTAAGCTACTTAAAATTGAGGATACCATGAAAGCTGATTTATTCAAGAGGATATCACTCTTTCTGAACAGAGCATGTATGACCACAGTAACAATCTCTGAAAATCTTTTGAGGAAGACATATGTTTGGTCTGAGAGCTCAGAGAGGGGAGATAAAGAGAAATTATATACTCTAGATAAAGGGTAATGAGTAGTCTCATTTGGAAATCATACAGTCATGATATAAAGTATGTTCCTATATTTGTATTATAGAAAGTTAACACATTTTCTGGTCAAGGGAATATTTTAAATTCTGGCACTCTATGTACACTTTGTGAAGGATAAACTCTCTATATTATAGTAGTGGAAATACACAATATATACACTAGAGGAGCCTATCCAATTATTGGGTGGCCAAAACTCAGTGAGTCTGTCTTTGGTTATCTGTGCCAATTGTAGCTTACCAATTATCTATTGAGTGTCCACTCTTCTAGGCATTGAGGAGTTAAAGGAAATAATAGCATGTTCTTATGCTGGAGATAGAGGTCATTTAACTACCAGGCAGCACATACTGAAACAAAGGATTTGTCTGTCCAGAGAGACAATTGATATAAATGGAGAATCCAAGACACTTTGGGAGAGTGGAGACAACAGAAAATGTACAAAGTTTGAGTTAAACTTAATGTCCTCAAACAAAACACTGGGACTGAAGACATGAATCAACAAAGAAGGAAAAGGGTATTCTAGGGAGTGAGGATAATGTGATTCTATTTCCTAATGTGTCAAGCCTGTGACGTGGCAAAATGAAAAGCCTCTCTTGTCCGAGAAGATAAAATTCTCTGCAGAACGTAGTGGAAGTTAAGACCTGACTGGCAATCTCGGGTCAGGGCAAAAAGGCCATTATACACTATTTGTGATTTGTGGGAGAGTAGGGGTTACTGAAAACCTCCACTTTGAAAATCTGGTTCCCATCCACCTATAACACTATATCCTAGCCAGTTGTCAGATATTTAATTGCACAGGATTAGAAATTCTTTTTTTTATTTTTTATTTTTTTTGCAGTTTTTGGCCAGGGCTGGGTTTGAACCTGCCACCTCCAGCGCCCTACTCTTTTAAGCCACAGGTGCTGCCCAGGATTAGAGATTCTTAATCTTAAACCCAGGAGAACAGAAAGAACCCTGAGTCTTGGTTGATAAAATAGGCGATAGCTGGGCAAGATTCAAAAGGCATGCTTGCCCACCCCGTCCTATCGATTACTAGCAAGTTGAGATCTCCCACAAGTGAAGCCAACAATCAACTCAGGTTTTCTGAAATATTTCCAGAAAATTCCTAAACTGGCAAGTAGAGACCCTGCTATATTCATTACTCGATGACAGAACTCAATGAAAGTAGTGACCATAGACCAGCATCATATAACCAGCTTCAATTCAATACCTAGAATATTGTAAGAGGGAATGAATATATCAAACACTTTCTAAATAAAATCAAGTTGAAATTGAGGAAAAATTAGGAAATAGTGTGCTCTACATCAAAAAATGAATTGTTGCTAAATTTTTAGAGGTGAAGAACAATAACTTATTGAAGGAATTCTGAGATCAGTATATTCCAGTGGTCCTTAGAATTTTATGAGAGGAAAATATGTTTGCAATAAACCCTTTGGAAGAAAGAAGAGAGGTTCAGTAGGGAACAGAGAAGGCTTGGTGTTGCCATGCTGGTGTCAAAGGAGCATGGAGATAATGAATATGGAGGCAGACTAATGGATAGATAGATGCGTAAATTTTTTTCCACGAAAATCTGTAACCTAGATATAGAGGGTAGAGTTATTATCAAATCATTCCAACTTGTTCTAATACTGTTTACATTACAAAATTTTAAAACATTATTACCAGAGCATTTAAATTTGAAGTATAGTATTAATATTATGCATTTTAGATTGGTAAAGGTATAAAATAATTCAATAAAAATGTAAAATACCTCTTTGCATGCAATCTGCTTAAAATAAACTTTTAGGAGTGAAGACTTTATTATTAAAGAACTTAGAGATTTCCTTGTGCTTTTACTTTATTTGTAGCCTCTGGCTTTATTCTTTGCAATAAAAGATTTATATTTCCTAGGAAAAAAATTGGAGCACCTTTGTATATGGTATACAACAACAGGAAAGATAATACCTCCTTGGATATAATTATTCAAGTGCAACTTTTTAAATTTTAAAAGATATTTTCTATTCTGGGAAAATAAACATAATATTAGGAAAGCTGTATAGGCGTTTATGCCTTTTTTATGCAGTTGTACTTTGGTAGTTTTTAAAAAGTTGCCTGTGGGCTTGCTCATCTTATAATATTTAATCGTAAATTAATCATTTGTACACCAGTGGAAGATGGCATGATCAATATCAGAATTACAGTCTTTACTAAAGCAATGTTTTGGTAAGTACACTTTGAATTTACTCCTTTTATGAACTGAGTCATATTTCTTAAAACATTAAACCAATAAGCATTACATTTGGTTTGGAATAAGAGTGATCTCAGAATCACATCTGACCAGCCTAACCCAAAGTGTGCCCATCTATACATCCACATCTATGCAATAAGGCCATCTAATACATTATTAACACAGGTTGCAAATAATAATGGACCAAGAATTAATTTTTTATGTGCAATATGAATCTTCAATCTTGTATCTCCCAAAAATCAAATGAAGATTTCTAAACCAGCCAAGTATTTGGGGGTAAAAAAATAACAATAAAAAATATAAAATCTAATTTCAAACAATTTATTGGTGAAGTCAAATTACTGAAATGGTCTGGAGCAATTTTAAATTTCAGAAATCTGTAGCAAATGGGACAGGAAGCACAGAGAGTCATCACACTAATACTGGCTTGCACTTTGAGCAGCTTACTACACTGTGCTTTGCTGAATCCTATCTTTCTGGTCTAGTGTCCATTACCCAAATTTTGAAAAGATCCAATAAAGATATTGGAAAGAAGGCCACATATTTATAACTAGATAACTTCTTGCTGTTTAAAAACAGTATTTTGATGAAATTAATGGTGAGTGTGTTATAGTATTTTGCAAAATGTTGTCTTCATTCTTTAGCCATAAGGAAGCAAAGGGGTATGTATAATATTCATGAAATCACCATTACAGGAGATTTTTTGAAAATGAGCTTTGATAGCTCATGCTTTGTTTATTGAACTGAGAATTACCTTTAATGTCTATAAAAAGAAAAAAATACATACATGAACCTGGGGAACATTTTTCATGTACGCATATACGTAAATGATTTTTAGAGAAAATGTACTTCTGTGTCTGAACACAAACTTGAGAATGTTTCCTACATGGCAGAAAGCCCTGTGAGATCTACAAGGAGGTAGAGCTCTTTCTTCATAGTGTCACATGCTCCCAATGCCTCGAGGAACGGATGGTATGAAACAGGCCCTTTCCAAGGATTTGATGAATTTTACTAATTGTTTCTGTGTTTGAATGAAAAGAGCTGAAAACCAGTGAAAAGGATTGAGTTTCTTCATTTCGCTTGTCTTAGTTTATGTAGCTCTAATACTTTTTCTAGAAAGTTCCATTATTCTAGATGAGACATACAAGGATTTTCTAAGAAACATATTTCTAACAATCTGAAGTGGTGAGTGTAGAAATCACTTATTATGAATATTCTCTATTGTTTAAGTGCATTTTTTAGGGAGTATCTTAATACTTAATTCGACAATAACTTTCTCACTTGCCAGCTCTGTAGGTAAACAAAAAAGCTTATCTTCTTGACCAAACTCTAACCAGGCTCTTCTGACCCTTCTTCTTGACTAAGCCTAACTCTCTAACCATTAAAGGCCACATCTCTAAAACGACTTTTGTGCACCCTTAAAGTAACTGCCTGATAAAACTCAACTATGGAAAAAAAAAATTATTGGTTCCAGCCAATATCAATAGCTTCTGTTTTCCAATCTCTGTAGGAGAACAGAATCTAACTTTGTAATTTCTCACTAGAAAACACAATTGGTCTAATCTCATTTGCACTCACTAACCCTTTGTAATTTTTCACTTCCCTGGTTCTATAGCTGCCCCCTCTTGCATCCCCTCATTCTCCCTTTAAAACACTCAGTTATCTCTGTACAAATTGAAGTTGGGTTCAGTTTACACTGAACTCCTTATCCTACTGGAATAGTAATGACTGGTTAAAATCTATCCTTACTACTTTGAATAGGGTCCAAATTTGTTTATCTCTGAGACAAGGATAATCTTTTAAAAATTTATTTGCCTCATTTGTAAAATGTGGATACTAATGATCAGTACACATCTTCATAAGATTATTGAGATGATGAAATAATGTAAATCATGTACTTTGTATCATTAAAAAAAATAGCTATGCTTTTTCAGTTAAAAAAAATTGGGTGGCCTTTGGTAGTTGCTTTTGACTTACAGTTCCAAACATGAATTTTCATACAACCTGGCTGTAAGTAGTAAGTCTGACTGGCTTCCAGAACATCACAACATTGTAAATTCATAATCATTTAGATTATCCTGAGCACATTTTCACATTTTCTCACAAGTAAAGTGCCTGTATCTCAGTTTTCCCCCTTAGTTGGGGTCACAGTACTACACATTTTTAAGTTTTACACTCTAGGCCTAACATGTCATGTCTTTTGCTCCTTCCAAGTAAATTCAGAAGCATATGCTTAAACGTCCCAGGGCGCTCAACTATAATGACCACGCAGGCACATGGGTTCTGAACCCTGAGTCCCTTAGTGATCTATTGGCCAGAATGAGAGTGTCAGTTCTATCTCTGTAAACTTAGAAGACTTATCTATATACTACACCATAGATGGAATCTTAAATAGACTGACACTGCCTGGACTGTTCATGGAATTGCTTTGAGCAGATACACACTCACTTCTCAGCCCTTCTCTCTTGTCACTAACTCTGTACTTTAGCTTTGATTTCTCCTTCTGGACTCTTAAGATTTTACCATCAAATTATATTTCCCCTCTTCTCTCCCAGAATTCCCATTCAGCTATTAGCAAGTTGTATATTGCTTATGTTGGTGCTCCCTGCACAGCTGGGACATGGACTCCTTCCAATGGCCTGAAAATGCTGACTCTTTTGGTTCCCATTCCAGAAGGAGAAACTGAAATGGGAGAGAAGAGACGGCTGTGATGGTCAGAATAAACATTTTCTGGTGGTGATCGTCTCGAACTAAGATAACAGCAGTTAATTAAAGGGAGGGAAAGAGAAGAAAACAGAAATAAGTGTAGGTAAGGATATGGATAGTTTACAGGACAAATATAAGAATGACTGATCCCCGAAAACATCTAGTAATAAGGAGAATATAATAGTGAGAAGAGTTTCACTTTTCAATGTTTTTAAAAAACTACCCAGTGAAAAGTTTAACTTTTATCTCATATAATGTTATTTGTGTTCCACAAGGTTTTAGAAGTTTTGAAACTGGAGAAATATTTACTTAGAAAGAAAGAACCATACCTACCTTATAAATCAGGGTGGATAATTTGCTTGTAAACAGTAGTAAAGAACACACTGGCTCTTACGTCTGGCCTTTTTTCTACCTGCTTGGTAGGTTTTTGGGGGTTTTTTGTCATCATTTTATTTTCTTTTTGTATATTTGCCTTATGTCCATAGGCTATCCAAACAGTGACTCAAACATGGTAAACCAGGAGGGAATCTAGTTGTAGAACTGGGGCACAAGATGTAAATAGTATCTATGAACTGAAGATAAAATTTTATTATGAAGACAGAGGCACAAATTTAAAGACTGTTCAACCAGTAGTATGAGTTCTAGAGTATTGGCCAAAGTTCCTTAACTAGCCCTTACAGAATCTGATTGCCCAAAGTGTTTTTTGAGAGGATATATTAAATTGAGCGAGGGCCTAGAGAAGGCAAGGAAATGAAATATGACCTAAACACTGTTGTGGGCAAAAGATAGCACTGAAAATTCCACCAGTTTTCTATGAAAATGTAAGGACAAATTATGAAAAGCGTTAAGAAACATGATTCAAGTTATTTTGTCTAAATCCTGGAATATATTGGTAGCATCACATAAAATACTATTCTTACTGACATTTTTATTTATAAACTTAAGGAAGTAGAGAATAAGGCTACCAAAAAATATATACACAGACAAACTGGGCACAAGATATTAGAAGGATAAAATGTAAACCAAAAACTGTAGATCTAACAATAAGTACATACAAAATGATGGCTTTGAAAAAATGCTGTTAAAATGTAAGAGCATGATGAAATATGGGAGATTTCACATAATTAATAGCTCTTAAATATTTGAAAATGTATTATTAAGCATATTATATATTATGAATACAAAATCAACATTCATAACATACTTTATCCATGCTAAGTGCTAACAAGTCATGAAAACTAAGTTATCATAGGGACTTCCAGAAAATTAAACAAAGTTCCTTGAAACAGAAGACTAGTATGTGGATAAAATTTCTGAAAATGATATCTTTTTTCAGCTCACCATGTCCTCACCAAATCTTCCAAAGTATGTATGGATTCTAGGGTCCTATCCCAAATAAAATACTTTTTAACTTAACAAGTAGCATGAACTAAGATGTATCTGATACTTAAGAAAACACAACTACTTGTTTTTTGCATTTTTTTCATTTATTATATTTTAATTTTATCATGCCTAATTGTCAAATAAAGGTTGAATATATTCCTGGTGTATAATGTAATGATCTAATATATGTATAATGTGTAACACTTATCAGAATCAAATTAATTAACATATTCATTACCATCAATGCTGAATTAGATCCTTAGAACTTGTTCATCTTATAATGAAACGTTGTGCTCATTAACTAACATCTCTCTATTTACCTCATCCCAAAATAGTGGCAACCACCATTTTTCTTTCTGTTACTATGAGTTTAGCTCGTTTAGATTCTGGATATAAATGAGGTCACACAGTATTCGTCTTCCTGTCAGGTTTGTTTCACTTAGCCAATGTCTTCCAATTTCATGTATTTTGCTGTCAATGACAGTTTTTCCTGTAATCATGGCTGCATAGTAGTTCATTGTTTATAGGCATACCTCATTTAATTGTGCTTTACTTTATTGCAATTTGCAGATAGTGTGTTATTTTTTTACAAATTAAAGATTTGTGGCAACCCTGAGTTGAGCAAGTCTATCAGCACCACTTTTACAACAATCTCCTCTTGATTTCTGTCTCTGTGTCATATTTTGGTAATTCTTGCAATATTTTTCATTATTATTATATCTGTTATGGTGACCTGTGTTAGTGATCTTTGATATTACGATTGTAATTGTTTGGGAGAACAATGGACCATGTCCATAAAAGACAGTAAACTTAATTAATGTTGTATGTGTTCTCATTGCTCCACCTACCAGCTATGCCCCATCTCTATTCCTCTCTGTTTTCTGAAAGACAACAATATTGAAATTAGGACCACTAAATTACCCTACAGTAGCTTCTAAATGTTCAAGCAAAAGGAAGAGTCACGCATGTCTCATTTTCAATCTAAATCTAGAGATGATTAAGCTTAGTAAAGAAAGCATGTTGAGTGCCAAGATGGGCCAAAAGCTAGACCCCATGGCACCAAAATTTAGCCAAGCTGTGAAAGAAAAGAAAAAAAATTGAAGGAAACTAAAAGTGCTACTCTAGTGAACACATGAGTGACAAGAAACAAAACATCCTGTTGCTGAGATGAAGGAAGTTCTAGTAGTCTGGATAGAAGAATAAAATAGCCAGAACATTCTTTTAAGTCAAAGTCTAATCCAGAGTAAAGTCCTAACTCTCTTCAATTTGTTGAATGCTGACAGAGGTGATAAAAATGAAGGAGAAATATTTGAAATGAGTAGAGGTTGGTTCATGGGATTTAGGGAAAGAAGCCATAGCCAGAATGTAAAAGTGCAATTTGAGGCACAAAGTGCAGACTTAGAAGCTGCAGAAAGTTATCTGGAAGATCTAGCTAAGTTAATTTAAGTTCATTTATGAAAGTGGTTACACCAAGCAATAGATTTTCAAGATATTGGAAGAAAATCACTTCTAGGGAATTCGTAAGTAGAAAGAAGAAGTAGATGCCTGGCTTCAAAGCTTTAAAGGGCAGATTAATTCCCTTTTAGAAATAATGTATCCAGTGACTTTCAGTTGAAACCTATCCTCATTTATCATTCTGAAAATCCTAGAGCCCTAAGAATTAAGCTAAATATACTGTCCTTGTTCTCTATAAATGAAACAAAGACTGGAGGCAGCACATCTGTTTACAGCATAAGTTATTGAATATTTTAATCCCATTGTTAAGAACTACTATTCAGTAAAAAAAGGATTCCTTTCAAAAATTTAGGGCTGGTTGACAAGGTACCTAGATACCTCAGAGATCTGATGGAGACATACAAGGAGATAAATGGTGTCATTCTGGCTAACATAACATCCATTCTGCAGCCAAAGGATCAAGGAGTCATTTTGACGTTCAAGTCTTATTTAAGAAATAAATTTTATAAGATCACAGCTGCCATAAATAATGATTTCTCTGATGAATCTTTGTAAAGTAAAGTAAATTGAAAACTTCTGGGAAGAAATCACCATTTTAGATGCCATTAAGAACATGCATGATTTTTGGGAGGAGGTTAAAATACCAACATTGACCGGTCTGGAAGACACTGGTTCCAACCTTCATGAATGACTGAGATAGGCTCAAGACTTCAGTAAAGCAGTCACTGCAGATGTGTTGGTAATTGTGTAAGAACTAGAATTAGAAGTGGAGACTGAAGGTGTGACTGAATTGCTACAATCTCATTATAAAACTTAAATAGATGGAGAGTTGTTTCTTAAGAATAGGCAAGGAAAGTGATCTCTTGAGATGGAATCCACTCCTGGTGAAGATGCTGTGAGCATTGTTGAAATGACAGTAGAGGATTTAAAATGTCACCTAAGTGTCATTGACAAGATAGAAGAGATAGAGAGGACTGACTCCAATTTTGAAAGTTCTACTGTGGATAAAATGCTATGAAAAACCATCATAGAGAAATCTGTGAAAGGAAGGGTGAATTGATGCGACAAACTTCATTTTTATCCTATGTTAAGAAATTGCCACAGCCACCCCAACCTCCAGCAACCACCACCCTGATCAATCAGCCGCCATCAAAATCTAAACACCACTCTCACAGCAAGAATATTATGATTTGTTCAAGGTTCAATTGATTGTTAACATATTTTAGCAGTAAAATATTTTTAATCAAACTATGTACATATCTTTTAGACATAATGTTATTGAATCCTGAGTAGTCCACAGAATAGTGAAAGCACAATTTTTATATGCACTAGGAAACCAAGAGGTTTGTGTAACTAGCTTTATAGCAGTCTTCTGGAACCAAACTTACAGTATCCCCAAGGGATACAAGATCTATGCCACAATTACTTTATCCATATATCCACTGATGCCACTTTGGTAATTCTCATATCTTGCCCATTACTAATAATGTGGAAATAAACATGTGTGTCTACATATCCCTTTGAGATGCTGATTTGATTTTATTTTAATATTTATTTATCAAATAATTGTATTCCTGGATCAAATGATAGTTCTATTTTTAATATTTTGAGGGTCCTCTATACTGTTTTCCACAATGGCTATGCAAATTGCGTTTCTCCCAACAGAGTACATGAGTTCCCTTTTCTTCACACCATTGCCAACACTTGTTATCACTTGTCTTCTTGATAACAGCCATCTGAACAAGCATGAGATAGCTTCAGCCTTGTACGTTTTTATCAAAAATTATTGGATATTTGGGGGGCATTCATGGTTTCATACTAATTTTAGAGTGTTATTTTTGTTTGTTGGTTTTTACATTGAAAATGTCATTGGAATTTTGATAGGGATTACATTGATCTGAAGGTCACTTTGCATAGTATGGTATTTAAAAACTATTTTTTCAATGGTATATTTTTTCCATTTATTTGTGTTTTCTTCAGTTTATTTCATCACTGTCTTACAATATTTCACCTTCCTTGTTATACTGATTTCTAAGGGTTTTATTGTTTTTGATGTCATTATAAATGGAATTTTCAAAAAATTCTTTTTCAAAAAGTATATTGCCAGTGTATGGAAATACATGTGATTGTTGTGAGATGTTGATATGTTATCCTGCAACAAAGTCTTCTCTTTCTTGAATAGTCTAGTTAAAGGTTGGTAAATTTTTGTCGATCTTTTGAAAAAAAAAACAACTCAGCTTTGTTTCTCTTTTCTATTATTGTTGTAGTCACTATTTCATTATTTACATAAGCTATAATCTTTATTATTTCCTTCTACTAACTTTTCACTTAGTTTTTCCTTCTTTCCTTAGTACCTCTGGTATAAATTAGATGGTTCATTTGAGAACTTTATTTTCCTAAATGTCAGCATTTATCACATTTATCCTATAATATTCTCATTTAGCACTAGTTTTATTCTATTTTTACTGAATCCTAAGTTTTGGTATGTTGTGTTTCCATTTTTCATTGTCTCAATATATATTTTTGTATCCCTTTTAATTGTTTCTTTGACCCACTGCTATTTAAGAGTATATTGTTTAATTTCCACATATATGTAAATTTCTCTAAATTCCTCCTGGTATTGATTTCTGGTTTTACACCATTGTGACTATTAAAGATATTTAAGTTGATTCTAGTGTTTGTAAATTTATTAAGACTTGCTTGGACCCATCATTTGATTTTTTTCTTTTCTTCCTTTCTCTCTTTCTTTCTTTCATAGAGTCTCAATATTTTGCCCTGGATAGAGTAATGTGACGACATAGCTTATAGCAACTTCAAACTCTTGGGCTAAACCAGTCCTCTAGTATCGGCCTCAAGAGTAGCTGGGGTGCCTCTAAGCTGCAATTGGGAAGACTTGCTGTTCTCTCATGCCTCCCTAATCATCCCTGAAAGTCCTGCTCCCCGTTTGGGGAGGGACATACTAACTAAAACAGGAACTTTTCACTCCTGGAGATCTAGTCATGATCAAAA
>CAUYRH010033797.1:0-22577 GCA_963574655.1 Perodicticus potto | reverse complement strand
TACTTGGGCTGGGCATGGTGGCTCACGCCTGTAATCCCAGAGCTGTGGGAGGCTGAGGAGGGTGGATTTCCAGTGCTCACAGAGTTCGAGACCAGCATAAGCATGAGTGAGCCAGAGTATAGCTGGGTGGTAGCCCATCTCTACCACCAGGAAAGGACAATGGAAAAAAAAAAAAAAAGAAACCAGTTGGATGTGTAAATTATAATCTCCACATTATAATAGATATTCCAAAGAGAAAAATTATCACTTTATTTGAAATAGATGAAGGGATTATTTTATTTAATTCCTTAATTATTCTATTATTCACAGACCTTAACTCCTTCTGGAAGAGTGTATGGTTGTAAGGACACCAATAAGCATTTACAGAATATTAACAAACCAACAATAAGTTGATGATTCACCCTGGATTCATGCCAGGGTCTGTGAAAGAACTCAATAAACATGCTATGCATTAAAAAAACTGCTAATCAAGGTGGCACCTGTGGCTCAGCGAGTAGGGCGCTGGCCCCATATGCCGAAGATGGCGGGTTCAAACCCAGCCTCTGCCGAACTGCAAAACAAAATGGCCGGGCGTTGTGGCGGGCGCCTGTAGTCCCAGCTACTCGGGAGGCTGAGGCAAGAGAATCGCCTAAGCCCAGGAGTTGGAGGTTGCTGTGAGCTCCACGGCACTCTACCGAGGGTGATAAAGTGAGACTCTGTCTCTACAAAAAAAAAACAACAACAAAACCGCTAATCATAATTAAAACTTGTAAACCCCTCCATCCAATAAATTGTATTAAATAGGATATGAACATTTAGCCTGCCCCTACTCCTTATAACATCATAGGCTCTGTGATTATCAGCCTTTTAAGAAGTGATACAATACTATGTTCTGCAAAGAAAAAAAGTGATGTTTGGCCTTTTCCTTTATTTTTTGAGACAGTCTCATTAAGTCGCCCTCGTTAGAGTGCTGTGGCATCACAGCTCACAGCAACCTCCAACTCTTGGGCTTGGGCGATTCTCTTGCCTTAGCCTCCCAAGTAGCTGGGACTACAGGCGCCCGCCACAACGCCCGGCAGTTTTTTGTTACAGGTGTCATTGTTGCTTAGCAGGCTCAGGCCGGGTTCGAACCTGCCGGCTCCAGTGTATGTGGCCGGCGCCCCAACCACCTGAGCCACAGGCGCCGAGTCTTCCTTTCTATTTTTTAATTTTTTCAAACTTATGGCATAGAGTTATACCCTGGTCTTTTCTACAATCCCCTCTGCATCTGTAGTTACTGTTTCCTCTTTACGTCTTGATGAGACTTTATATTATTCTTTTCAAATAAGCAGCGCGATTTACCAATTTTCCTCCTCTTCCTAAATTCATCTTTTGTCAGTTACATCGTTTATACACTATCATCATCAGGATTTCGGACGAGTCCTTAGGGGAATCGTTTGAACCCGCTCCGTAGCCCCCCCCCGGAATTTGAATAGGCTTCTTGGGACACTGAAAAGGCAAATGCAGAGCTTGGTAACAAGAAGAGCAACTGGACTCCGCCAGCCCTGCCCCCGGGTCCTGCCTGCTCCGCGCCGCCGGTCCGGGGCGGGTCTCCCAGGCGGGCTCCCGCCGGCTCCCCCGGCTCCGGCCTAGCCCGGGGAGGGGGACGGGGGCGGGTCCGGAGCGCGGCCCGGCCACGCACAAAGACGCACCCCCGGGAGGGGAGCGCCGCCTACCGCCCCGGGCCACCGCTTGGAGCGCGTGCCCTCCAGCCCCAGGCCGCGGCGGCTCGGGACCGCCGCCTCTCCTCAGCCACCTCTTCTGCTCATTTTATTAAAAAGAAAAAAAAAAGAAAAGGAAGAAATCCCGCCCTCTCTGACCGCCTTTCGCCTGCCATTGGCCCAGCCTCCGCACGCGTCACGCCGCGCTCCGCCAATGACGAGGCGCGATACTGCGAGGTGGGCCGGGCCCGAGCAGGGAGTGGGCGGTGGGTCGGTGCAGCATCCCTGCCGCGGCTCCGCCACCATCGCGGAGGTGCCGCTGCTCCCACAGACGCTCGCGAGCCGCCCCCCGCGCTCCGGAGCCTCCTTCCTCCCGCACGCCCCGAGACGCTCTCCCCGCTGGGCCTCGGTCCCGCCTCCTCCCCCTCCTCTTCCCCTCTCTCGCTCTTCACATTGTCTCTGCCTCATTTTCTCTCTTAGTTGAGAAAAAAAAAAAAAATCACCACCATCCTCAGGGAGCCCCCCTCGCTCTCCGAAAAACAAAACCAGACATGATCCTGGGCTCCCGCTTCTGAAGGATTTGCGCGAGCGAGGAGGAGGGAGCCTGGTTTCAAGTGGCAGTAAAGGTCACCGCAGGGAAGCCCCGGTCGCCCCTGCGCGTCGCGTCCAGCGGGTCGGCCCCTCTCGGCCCTGCGCCCCGCGGCCCCGCGGCCTCCCGCCCCGTGCCCGCCACTTTCCCGGCAGCTGGGCCGCAGACACCCCTGTTGATGGTGTAGCGCATTAGGGGAAGGTAAGTCTCCAACTTGGCCGTGCCGTGCCGTGTGCCTTCTGGTTTGGCCCCTCTCCGGGTGACGGGGTGTTGGCGGGGGAGGGGAGCAGGGGCGGCCGTGAAAGCCCTCGCTCGTCGGGGGGGAGCCAGAAAGAAAAAGCTGGAGCAGAAGTCGAGGGGAACCAGGCGAGGGCAGGGCAGCAGAGTGGCGAGGAATAAAGGGCCACTTCTGTGGTCCAGTCCGGCCAGGTGGCTGCCCTCCGTGCCTTTTGACTCCCTGTCCCCTCCAGCTTCTGTGCATGCTCCTGTGCTTGTCTGAGGTTAAACTATTTCATGTGACTCAATCATTGGCTGGACTGTGGGAGAAAAGGAAGTCAAGAACCGAAACTGTAAATTTCTTGAATGTTTGTGGATTTGGGGGTCTTGGGGGAGGACTTCTGTTAAAATAATCCATTTTCTCCTTAGAGGAAGATTCCCCTTTTGTGTCCTACATTTCTAGTTCTCTTCTCTGTGTACATCATTAGAAAATTGAGAAATCCAAAAGCACTTGCAGCAGAGTAGAATTCTTACTATCATGTTTTAAGTTGTGTGAGTGGCTTCTATTTTTTTTTTTTTTTTAAGGTTATGGAAAGAAGATAAGTAGTTTTACATAGACTGGTGTGTGTGTGTGTGTGTGTGTGTGTGTGTTGGGAGGGGGGAAACTATTACAGGTTTCCTTTGAAACTGGTTGCTTGAGAAGTTGTTGAAAGGAAAACAAAATGATTCATTGTTGAATTGTCATTTTCCTCTGTCTCTTTTCCAAGGTTTGCTTACAATTTTTCTGGATTACAGACTTCAAACATTGATTTAAGCAAAACGTGTCCTTGAGAAACTGGGTGCTTTAAATGTTTCAGTATGTGTTGCTATTTTAAGGTACATTTAGAAAGTAGTTTTGTATGAATCCTGAAATAGCTTTCTCCAAAGCAATTTTTTAAATTGGATGTAAAAGGATGAACTTGGCGAATTATGAAACAGACATTTTAAAGTAACACGAATTAATGCATCCTATGTTTAGATTTGAAACAGTTTTCATAATTGCTTTCGTATAAAGAGAGACCTTTTTGTCTGGTGTGTACACTGGTTTCTTTAGTCTCAGTCTGTTGGGGGAGGGGAGAGAGGATGGCTCTATACAATAATAAAATCATCTTTGGGTAGATGTTTCCTTCCTTGGATTTCCTTGCTGAGTTAATTCTACCGTAAATTATAAACCAGTGTTGATTTTGGTGACCTAGTCTGGGTGGAAAGCTGGCTTCCAGTTTTCCCTGTTGTTAAGGTTGAAGGGAAAAGAGGCAGAGGCAGACACACACACGCACACACAATACCAGGCTGAGGGCTCATTGTTCTTCCATACACACATTCATTTTCTCTCTCCCATATTTGGGACTAGGTTTGCACAGGCAAACACAGCTCTTTTTGGGAGAGAAGAGAGAAGATAGGGGAAGGGGAGAGTGCTGTGCTTTTACAGTTTTCTTCCACCCTTCTCTTGTCTGGCCTTTTTTGCAACCTTGTGAGGCAGAAGTGTACATTGGAAACTAAAGGATATTCAAAAACATGTTCAGACTTCTCTGCCTCCCTTCCCTTTGCAGCCCTGGTTTCTGCTGCTCTTTTTTTTGTGTGTATGTAAAGATAAAAATCCCTCTTCATAGGCCCTGTACTCAACTCTCAGTGCTTTCGTATTCCTTGTTGCCCCTGACTTTGTAGGGGACAGTGATTTGTTCACTTGACTCTTACTGTATATAGTAAATGTGACTATGGTCTTTTTCTAGGTAGGAATAGATTGTTCCAATTAAAATTATAAAGATTGTATTTGAGGTTAATATTTAGCAAAATGATGTATGAGCTTGTGTTAATAGTGATGTGATGGTTTGTTTGATGGTCAGGTTTGCCTGCCTATTGAGCTGTCAATATTGTTTTTGTAAACAGGGGTTATTAGACAAGATCTGTTTTTTTTTGTGTTGGGGGCTCTTTAGAACGCTGGACAGGGAATAAATAGGCAGAGAGTCCACCTGGGGTAAACTCAGCTCAGGATGGAGGCTGGGGTGAATACGTGTGGGTTGCACAATAGCACCTTCTACTGGTTAATTGGCTTTGAAGGATCCAGGGGAAGAGGGTGGAGGAGGGGATTAAGGGCTAAGGCTTAACGATTTTCCTTTAAATGTAGTTGTAGTGCCTTTCTGGAAATGCCACTTTCCCTAGCTGCTAATAACGATGCCCCTTGACGGGCACGGTTGTATGGAGGCTTTATTACATTATTGGCCGTGTCTTGACATTAATTTGTTCTTTTATCAGAAGTATTTACACATTGTGACTTCCAAGGATTCCTTGTAATTGATACTCTTCCTTCTTTTATGAGAAATGTCGTTTCTCTTGAAATATTAAAATAGGTGTGTTTATTTACATTCCAGGTGTTGGAAACTGTACATACACTAGCAGTCTTTCCAAAAAGTCATTAATAAAAAGTTAAATGGGCTGGATGCAGCGGCTCATGCCTGCAATCCCACCTCCCTGGGAGGCTGAGGCAGGAGGATTGCTTGGGCTCAGGATTCAAGATAAGCCTAAGCAAGAGCAAGACCTTGTCTCCACTAAAAATGGAAAAATTAGCTGGGTGTTGTGGAGGGCACCTGTTGTTTCAGCTACTTGGGAGGCTGGGGCAGGAGGTTTGCTTGAACCCAGGAGTTTAAGGGACAACAGAGTGAGATCTGTCTCAAAAAAAAAAAAAAAAAGTCAAATAAACCTATGCTATAGAAAGTAAAATCTTAGCACTGGGCAGAGAGGTTTTTCTCAGATATTTAACTTGTGTAACAGGGTAGAGATATGCTGGGATAGGGAAATCTACTAAAATTAGTAATTTCTCATATGTAATAGTGTTGCATTATAATACTATTATTTTTTGTAGTCATATAAACAAAGTTAATAAACATAATGAAGTCTAATAGGATGACTTCTTGTATGGATTAGATTTTTAAAAAATAAAATTGGAGGCCAGAGGAAATGTGAAATTAGTGTGTACACAGGTTAACACTGAAAAGGGCCATATTCCTGCTTAAAGGCTTGTAAACCAAGGTGTAGTTTCATAGATAGTCTGCCTGATAAATGTCTTGAATGGTTTTTATCATGTCATATCCTAACCCATCTCAATTGTTTAAATGTAATAAGATGTTAGAGAGGTTGGAGGTGGTAAGGGAGACTTGTGTGTATAGGGTAAATATCTTTTGTTTCAGACTGCCAGCTCCTAGGAATGTGATTTCTGATTTACTTTGCTTTCAAACTTTGCAGAAGAATCTCTAAATTTGTGTATCTTTTACGATGAAACATGAAGAGTTCAAATGAATTATTTATTTAGTGGGAATGAAGTCAAGTAATTTCAGTCCAGTATATTCTCTGCTAATGTTTGTTGCAAGTAAACTAGAGTAACTGATAACCAGTTCACAAAGAAAAGGTAATCCAGATCAAGAAAAAAAAATACCAGTTACTTTTTCAACTTTGACTTATTGGTCAGTCAAAAAAGCCAAAAAAAAAAAGGACTGTAATTATTGTCAGGTCCTGCAATAATTATATGTAATATTGAACAGAAACATGCCAGGTGCTGTGAAAACATACTGGAATATAATCTGTGCCCTTTAAAAAACCTGTGTCTGTCAAATATTATGATGGCTTTAGTAAGCATCCATTACGTTAAAATTAGTTTTGAGTCTTTTAGCATCTTGTTCAAATCTCAGTAATCAAAAAAACATTTAAGTAGTAAAGTAAGTTGTATATACCACGTTCTTCTGGGACTAGTATGCTTTCCTACTAACTGCTTTTGGCAGCTACTTATGCAGTTGATTTAAAGGTTAAGATAGCAGAAAATTCAAATGTTTAAGTAAGTCAGTAGTGTAACCTAGCTGTGAACTTCATTACACACACACACACACACACACACACACACCCTGAAACAATAAGCTATTGTCTTACATAATCAGTTTCAGATAATGCTGGGCTCTAGTTGATCATAGGTTTTTTTTTTTTAAACAATCAGGAGTTCTAGCTGGGCCGGTGGCTCACACCTTTGTTAGCATTTTGGGAGGCCAAGATGGGTGGATTGCCCTGAGCTCACAGGTTCGGGACCAGTTTGAACAAGAAAGACCGAGACCCTATTTCTAAAAATCTCCGGGCATTGTGGCAGGCACCTGTAGTCCCAGCTACTTGGGTGGCTCAGGCAAGAGAATCGCTTGAGTCCGAGAGTTTGAGGTTGCTGTGAGCTATGATGTCATGGGACTCAACAGATGATGACAAAGTGAGACTGTTTCAAAACCAACCAACCAGACAAACGCAAAAAACCCAGGAATTCCTCTTGTCTCATATTTAATTGGTTGTTAAGTATTAGTATCCTGTTAATTATTCCAGAGTTGAAGGTTTTTTTTTTTTTTTGAAGGTTTGTTAGTCTTGAGCTTGTGCTTGGTTTCTTGTTTAAAAGAGTTCTAGTGTTTTTTAAATAAGGAAAATTTAAAAAGCACTAGAAAATTGTAAAGATTGCTTAGGCCATTTTAGTGAACATTTGACTACAAATAACTTAAGCATGTCCAAATAATAAACATACCATATTTGTTAGCTTGCAGTTTGGTTGAAATTGTTATTTGTATAGCTAACTTGGTTTAAGATATAATATGTGTCTGTACGTTATCTAGGTCAGAAAATACAGTTAATATGAAAAGTTTTTTTGGAAAAGTAACCTGTTTGTACCAGTGTAAAATGCTTTTTAATTGGTAAAATTTGCCAGTATATCAGCAACTGTAAGCAGTATATTTGACTGAAATTTTTTCTCCTATGGTTATATTACAAAATGATACACTCTAATTTATAAACCACTTAGTATTTGAGGAATCCTCATAGCCTGTTCGTCTTATGTTTTGCATCAGAAGTTGAAGCCGTGGGTCATGTCCTAATTTTAAACTTTAAACATGTTATACATGTGACTTTTAGGGGTTTTGGTTAAACTGTTTTAGTTGTAAGGAACAAAAAAGTCTTTCAAGACATCTCAAGTATTGGAGCAAAGTGAAACAGAAATTGCAGTTTTGAGAGTGAGGCCTTAACTGAAGAACAGCCCCAGGTTCAGTAGTGCCTTGTGGATGCTGGATACCACCGGAGTGGGATCCTACTCAGCTTTAGTGACCAGATGCCTGGTTGCCTCCTTAGCAGGAAGAGTTTGTCGTGCTGTACCCTAGCACCAGGGCTGTGTGGCTGTCCAGGTTGTGTGTGGCAATATGGATTGCACTCTGAAGGGGGACATTGTTTATGTTGTTGACCTGGACTAAGCAGAGCAAGCTTGTGAGCAAGCATGACCATGTAGCATCTCTAGATAGAGTCCTGAAGCAGCAACAGGGTAGAGTTCCTCCTACGACAACCCAGTCCAGCACACATGGGCTCACAAACCCTCAGCAGAGCATGTGCGTGCTCATTCATTGACACCTGTACATACCTCCTAGGTTCCCACAGGTTTTACTCTCTTCTACTTCTGAGGTGGGGAGCAAGGGAGGACTCGGTGTGTGTGTGGGGTGAACACAGTTAAGGGGGAGGGTGAGCGGACGCGAATGTAGCATGTGCCTGCGTGTTTGTGAGCTGCCTGGGGAGGCCCTGGAAACCTCCCTCTGGGACAGAGGCTGGCTGGCAGTGCAGGCCAAGTGTATCCACAGAAGAGCAGCTTGGCTTAATTCCTAGAGGGACACAGCAGTTCTGGCCACGGATTTAAATAGATGTTTGATATATGAAAACATCATTCAGGTGAGTTTAAATTGGATGTTCCTTATTAAACCCAGAGCCAGCCTTCCTCCTATCCCTTACTGTCCTCTCCCACTTTCTGTGTTGGTCACTACATAGGACTGGAGGAGAGTGTGACTGATAGTCTGTGATCCTGCTCTCCCTGGGAGGGCCATTACTGAGGCTGTTCAGATAAGGCAATAATATGCTAACTTAAAGTTTTTTTCTTTTTTAAACTTTTTAAAAGAATATTGTGAGGCTTTTGTATATCCACATTAATTTGAGAATCTGCCAGTCAATTTTTTTTTTTTCCTTGGTTGCAATTTTTGGCCGGGGCCAGGTTTGAACCCACCACTCCCGGTATATGGGGCCTGTGCCCCACTCCTTGAGCCATAGGCACCACCCTAACTTAAAAGTTTTTACAGCCAGGGCTGGCCCACCTAATCCTCTAATATTAAGTCAGCTGTTTTGTCTTTAGTTTCTTTTTTGTCATTATGCTTTTTCTTCCACTATGAAAGACTTTCTGTGTCTTTAATTAAAATTTCCCCAAAGAGAAGATTTGATTATTAGTTATTACCACTGTTGGTTGAGGGGTTGGGGTCGGACCACCTGATCAGCTACCCCTCAGTCGCCCAAATGGACTGTCCTTGGGGTAGGGGGGCATCCCTAAATATATATGCTTGTTTGGAGGGACATAGTTAGAGCTAAGGGAATGGGAAATATTCTGAGCCATGTGGCATATGGGAAGGGAATTTCTTTTCTTCTGTTATAACCTATCATGTTTTCCCCGTCTTCATTTTCCTTGACATCTGGTATGGCTTTTGTTGCTTTTTTTTTTTTTTAATAATTATTTTATTTTATTTTTTTTGCAGTTTTTGGCCGGGGCTGGGTTTGAACCTGCCACCTCCGGTATATGGGGCCGGTGCCCTACTCACTGAGCCACAGGCGCCGCCCGCTTTTGTTGCTTTTGATAGCTTATTTTTTTTGCAGTTTTTGGCCAGGGCTGGGTTTGAACCCACCACCTCTGGCATATGGGGCTGGCGCCCTACTCCTTTGAGCCACAGGCGCTACCCTTGATAGCTTATTCTGTCTAACAGTTTATATTGCTTTAAGGGACTGCATAGTCATAACTGATAATCAGTTTATGATCCCTTTTTTAGGTGAGATCATTTTATTGCATTTATCGTATCCTTCTTTTATTTTCTGTGAATCTACTCACCTGCCTGTCTACTTGTCTGCCTACCCAAGTGTTTCCAAACTGTATTTGTAGTATACTAATATGCTGCAAATATTTTAAGTATTCTGAGGTCAAGTAAGTTTGTTATGCACATTAGTGCCTTAAAGCCTCAGAAATGTCTTATAGTATAGAGAATCTGGGTTTTTTTTTTCTCCCCTTACTCCAAAGAATACTTGCGACCTTCTCATGAGATACTAACATTCTATAGAACACAGTTTGAGAAATGATTGTAAAATTCTTTCTTAACCAAAATAGTTTGCTTTTTTTCCCCCTTAATAAGTAAGTTCTGAGTGTTACTGTTATAATGCTTTGTTGCTCTGTACTATTTTTCTTCAAGCAAGTTTTAACTTTAGTGCTTTTAAGGGTGCAAAATGACTGCTTTTTCCACTTTATACATACGTCATTCTGGAGTTATTATTATTATTATTTTTTGAGACAGAGTCTCACTTATTAACCTTTGGTAGAGTGCTGTGGCGTCACAGCTCACAGCAACCTTCAACTCCTTGGGCTTAGGCGATTCTCTTGCCTCAACCTCCTGAGTAGCTGGGACTACAGGCACCTGCCACAACACCCGGCTATTTTTTTGTTGCAGTTTGGCCAGGGCTGGGTTTGAACCCACAATCCTCAGTATATGGGGCTGGTGCCTTACCAACTAAGCCACAGGTGCTGCCCTCTGGAGTTATTTTTAATTATTGCATCCATTATTTCTAATTCCATCTCTCAATGACATCAGTCAAATTAGTGTTTTTCTTTTGACTCCACTCCAGTAGCTTGCTCGTATTTGAGGTTTAGTCACTTCATTTAGTCAGTTCTTTCTTTCTTTCTTTTTTTTTTTTTTCAAGAGAAAGAGTCTCATTTTGTTGCCCTCGGTAGAGTGCTGTGGCGTCACAGCTCACAGCAACCTCTGGCTCTTGGGGTTAGGTGATTCTCTTGCCTCAGCCTCCCGAGTAGCTGGGACTACAGGTGCCCGCCACTATGCCCGGGTATTTTTTGTTGCAGTTTGGCTGGGGTCGGGTTCGAACTCACCACCCTCGGTATGTGGGGCTTGTGCTCTACTCACTGAGCCTCAGGAGCCACCCCATTTAGTCAGTTGTATAAGCATTGGCAAGAATGTTTCAACAAATAATAAACAGAAGCAGGTACTTTAAAATTCTTATCAGTATGTACAGATGAAGAGAATAGCCTAGAAATTACAGGCTAAACGGGCCATTGGTATACACATAATTGTTAAAAGAAAAAGTTATTTTAGAGACACAAAATGCCATAGGGTTGTACCAGTTGTTTATTGGTGTAGACAAATTACCTCAAAACGTAAGGACTTTACATAGTGAGCATTTATTATCTTACGGTTTCTGTGGGGCAATTGTTTGGGAGCGACTTAGCTGTGTGGTTCTGGCTCAGATCTCTTTCTTGAGGTATCAGACATCTGGAGGCTTGACTGGGGCTGGAGGATTTGCTTCTAGTGTGGCAAAAGTGCTTCATGTTGCTTTGAGCAAGAAGGTTCAGTGACTTGCCATATGGACCTCTCTGTAGGGTTCCTTTAGTGACCTCATGACATTGCATTTGGCTCCCCCAGAACTACTGACCAGGGGAAGGTAGAGAAAGTAAGGAGAAGCCTCTGGGCTTTTTCTTAATCCTTGAATGTGTTTCTTTTATGCATTTATTTATTTAGACATAGAATCTCACTCTATTGCCTAGGCTAGAGTGCTGTGGCGTCTGCCTAGCTCATAGCAACCTCAAAACTCTGGGATGAAGTGGTCCTCCTGCCTTAGCTTCCTGAGTAGGTGGGACTACAGGCAACTGCCACCATGAATGGCTAATTTTTCTGTTTTTAGTAGAGATAGGTCTTCCTTTTGCTCAGGTGTATCTGGAATTCCTGAGCTCAAGGGATCCTCCTGCCCTGGCCTCCCAGAGTGCTGGGATTATAGGCGTGAGCCACTGCTCCTGGCCAGATATAGTAAAGTCGCTAAATTGAGCCCATACTCAAAAGGGAGAATTAAGCTTTACCTCTTGAAGTATAAAGAATTTGTGGATTTATTCTAAAACTGTCACAGATGTTCAAAGGAGAAATGACAGATTAGAAAACTGTTTCCCCCCTTGATGAGTTATCTTTGAGCACTGGTTTACTTTGTCTGGTTCTGAGAAGAGAGTGACATAATCAGAACCTTGTGTTAAACTCTATACATGTTTAAATATAATTTATTTCCTTTTTCCTATTCTTATATCAGATTTAATTTCACTTTGTCACTCTTGGTAGAATGCTATGGCTTCTTCTTCATCTTCTTTTTTTTTTTTTTGTGGTTTTTGGCCTGGGCTGTGTTTTGAACCTGCCACCTCTGGCATATGGGGCCGGTGCCCTACTCCTTTGAGCCACATGCGCTGCCTTGCTATGGCTTCTTATTTCACAGCAGCCTCAAACTCCTGGGCTCAAGTGATGCTCTTGCCCCAGCCTCCTGAGTAGCTGGAACTAACGCCTAGCTATTTTTAGAGATGGGTCTCGCTCTTGCTCAGGTTGGTCTTGAACTCCTGAGCTCAGGCAGTCCACTGGCCTGGGCCTCCCAGAGTGCTGGGATAATAGGCATGCGCCACTGCCCCTGGCCAGATTTAGTCTTGTTTGTTTGTTTGCTTATTTATTTATTTATAGATTTGAGTCTCACTGTTGGCTCAGCGTGGTTTCGAATTCCTAGCTTTAAGCCATTCTCCTGCTTCAGCCTCCAGAGTAGCTGTGACTGTGGCTTGAGCCACCTCGGCTAGCTAATCTATTTAACTAAAGCTGTATTTGGGATACACTGCATGAAGGGATTTTGGTTTGGCCACTCTTATTTCTGACCAGTTAAGTACCTTTTCTTCAGTTCTTTAACCTTCCCACTACTTTGATTACTTCATGAAATCTTGTGTTAATATTTATTACTGGCATTTATATTTTAGTGCTAATCATGTTCTTCCCATTACATTGCAAACCCCTTGAAGGCAGAAGGTTTTCTCTTATTTATTTATTTATTTATTTATTTATTTATTTATTTATTTATTTATACAGTCTCGTTTTGCCACACTCAGTACAGTGCCGTGGCGTCATGGCTTAACAGCAATCTCAGATTCTATTTTTTTTTGTAGAGACATAGTCTCACTTTATCGCCTTCGGTGGAGTGCCATGGCATCACACAGCTCACAGCAACCTCCAACTCCTGGGCTTACGCGATTCTCCTGCCTCAGCCTCCCCAGCAGCTGGGACTACAGGCGCCCACCACAACGCCCAGCTATTTTTCTGTTTGGCAGTTCGGCCGAGGCAGGGTTTGAACCTGCCACCTTCGGTATATGGGGCCGGTGCCCTACGCGATGAGCCGGAAAGTTTTCTCTTGACTATACCAGTATGTATGCTTATATTTGGAATTAGATGTATTTTGCAAAAGACAGTTTGCTGAATCTCAATTTCAGATGTCATCATTTGTAAGATACTAAGAATGAAAGAAGTGCTGCCAATTAAACTATGTAAAACTGGCTCTAATTCCAGTGATAAAAAAATGTAAAACAAACACTGTGAGAGTCATCAGAATGGGTCCATCCATTTAGATTGTCTTTCTTTTCATAACTGTGTATTTCCTGGAAAGCGTGTCTGAAGACAGAACTTAGGGCAGATAGTTTTCTCTGATAGGAACAGTATTATAGGTTGTGTTCTTGCATAAGGGTTTAGCATGAAAAATCTTAGCTATGGCCAACAGTATAGTAAAAACAGAGATGCTGGGTGGTGCCTGTGGCTCAATGGGTAGGGCGCTGGTCTCATATACCGAGGGTGGCGGATTTGAATCCAGCCCCGACCAAACTGCAACGAAAAACAGCCGGGCGTTGTAATGGGTGCCTTTAGTCCTAGGTACTCAGGAGGCTGAGGCAAGAGAATCGCCTAATCCCAGGAGTTGGAGGTTGCTGTGAGCTGTGATGCCACAGCACTCTACCGAAGGCAATAAAGTGAGACTCTGTCTCTAAAACAAACAAACAAACGAACAAGCAAAAACCCCAGAGATGCTACTACAAATGTATAGTCATTGTAGTTAAATGATTATAGTTCCCATTGAGTAGGTATAACTATTGTCTTTTGATTTGTCATATGTTACGTATATTTAATAAACAAAAATACTTCCACCCTCCTGTATCATCATTTTGACTTGAAATATGCTAACTTTATTTTGAATATTTGCATTCTTCATGATTCTATCCATGATTTCTTCTTCAGCACTGTCTGTCTTTAACACCTGTTTGCTTCCAACTTGCAAGTTTATAAATACAGCCCTAATCTGTCCCCTGAAATCCAGACCCTTGTTACTATCTGCCTCTTTGGATATCTTTTGGGCACCAGGCTTTAAAACTTGCCAACCTATGGGCTTGGTGCAGTGGCTCATGCCTGTAATCCTAGCACTCTGGGAGGCTGAGGTGGGTGGATTGCCTGAACTCACAGGTTCGAGACCAGCCTGAGCAAGAGTGAGACTCTGTCTCTAAAAATAGTCAGGTGTTGTGGCAGGCGCCTGTAGTCTCAGCTACTTGGGAGGCTGAGGCAACAGAATTACTTGAGCTGAAGAGTCTGAGGTTGCTGTGAGCTGTGATGCCATGGCGCTCTACCGAGGCATTTGTGAGACTCTGTCTCCAAAAAAAAATCCTAGGCTGACTGCCTAATGGAAGAATGAAACATTAGTCTTTCACAGGGTGTGTGAGAGAAATGAGCAAGACTAAGATAGCAAAGTCTGAAATACAGGTGTAACTTGATCTTCATTTTAATCTTCATACTTGAAACAAGGTCTAGTAAGTACTGTGGACTCTGACCCAATAAGATGAGCGTTTCCTCTTCTTAGAAGGCAGGGGTTGGAGGGAGAGAGCAAGGCATCTTTTATTGGTCCAGCTTGAGCTCTCTAGTGAGGTTGGTTTAATGGCCTGTGAGGAATAACTAAAAACATATAGATACCTGTCTAGTAGCCCTACATTCTGACTTTTTTCAGGACAAACCCTGGGACCCGGTGGGGGGTGGTAACTGAAGGATGCTTGTCTAATTTAAGGATAAGGTTACCCTAGAAGATACAGTTAAGAAAAAGTGTCATGTATAAAGAAGATTTGCCATTTGGAAAGGTGGCCCATCATCAGTATCTTCTGCAGCATTTTGGTAAGATGCTGATTCATATTTTGGTAAAAGGAGTGTAATTTTTGAGGAGTATGGGGTGATTATAGATGATTATATTAGTAGAGCAAAGCGGAAGCTTAACCATATTAGTCTCAGTCTGAAACAAGACTGTGACATTGGAAGGGGGATGATTCAAGGGAGGCTAGAAGAGAGTTTCACTCAGCCTTTCCAGCCTCAGATGCATTCCTTGTTTGTAAACTCTGGAAGGAGGAGGCCCATCTTCTCTGGTCACCTTGCATGTGAGGAGTGCAGTAGGCATTCATTTGTCAAATGGATAAGTAATATTATCGTGTGATGTTATGGAGGTAGATGATAAAGGAGATTTCAATGATAAAGAGGAGTCTCTAGACTTCAAGGCATACTCAGAAAACTGATTTTTTGGACAAATTCTTGATGTTAACGGTTTTATATCAAATATAGCATAGGAAAACCATTTTATTTTATTTTTACTTTTTTTTTTTTTTTGGTAGAGACAGAGTCTCACTTTATCGCCCTCGGTAGAGTCCTGGGGTGTCACACAGCTCACAGCAACCTCCAACTCCTGGGCTTAGGTGATTTTCTTGCCTGAGCATCCCGAGTAGCTGGGGCTACAGGTGCCCACCACAACGCCCAGCTATTTGTTTTTTGTTGCAGTTAGGCCGGGGCTGGGTTTGAACCTGCCACCCTCGGTATATGGGGCCGGCGCCTTACTGACTGAGCCACAGGCGCTGCCCTAGTTTCACTGTTTTTTTTTTTTTTTTGAGACAGAGCCTCAAGCTGTCACCCTGGATAGAGTGCTGTGGCATCACTGCTCACAGCAACCTCCAATTCCTGGGCTCAAGCGCCCGGCCTTTTTTTTTTTTTTTTTTTTTTGGTTGCAGCTGTCGTTGTGGTTTGGCGGGCCCAGCTAGATTCAAACCCGCCAGCTCAGGTGTATGTGGCTGGCGCCTTAGCCAGCTGAGCCACAAGTGCCGAGCCTCACTATTTTTTTTGAGACAGAGTTTCACTGTGTCACCCTTGGTAGAGTGCAGTGACATCACAGCTCACAGCAACCTCAAACTGTTGGGCTCAGGTGATTCTCTTGCCTCAGCCTCCCTAGTAGTTGGGACTACAGGTGCCTGCCACAACACCTGGCTATTTTTGTTTAGCGGGCTCAGGCCAGGTTTGAACCCACCAGCTCCGGTGCATGTAGCCGGTTCTCTAACCAATGAGCTATGGGCGCTGAGCCAGGAAACCCATTTTAGAGCCATTTAGTTATTTGAATAATCAGAAATGGTTTTTTTATTTTAATCATAGGAAGTTTAAAATATGTATTAGAAATTGTTTAATGAAATAGTACTTAATAAATACATATAGTACTCTTTCTTTGTAATTTTGCTTTGTATTAGGTAGGATTAGTTTCAGCAGTGAGTGGCAGAAACCCCAAATAACAATGACTTAAACTAGATAGAAGTTTCCTTTCTTTCATGTAACTCTTAGGCAGTTCTGAGCTCATTAGGGGACCTAGCCTTTCACATGCAGCTTTCTCCTTTTAGTGAAAGGTAGCTTCTCCAGTTTCCCTGTCACTTCTGCATTCTCACCAGCAGGAAGGAGGAAAGGGCAAAGCTGCACACATCCCCATCCTGTGAAGATACTTCCCAGAAGTTGTACACATCACATCTGCTATGTGTACAACTGAATCATAGCGTCACAAATAGCTGCAAGGGAAGCTGGTAGAGGCTGGAGGTGGCTGTGCACTCAGTCAGAAATCAGGGAGCCTCTTACTTTGAAGAAGGGAAGAATCAGTATTACACTATATTTGGCAGTCTGTGCTGTAAATTGGAATAGATCATATAGAATTAACACATTTGGCAATTTGACTTTCTTTTTTTTTTGGCCAGGGCTGGGTTGGAACCCAGCACCTCGGCATATGGGGTCGGCGCTCCACTCCTTTGAGCCACAGGCACTGCCCTTGACTTTCTATATTATTTATAAGAGTGCTGCTACAATGAGCTTAGTATTCAATATAGAATTTTTACTATAATCAAATTTGTCTTGATTTGATGATGATGGTGGATTTTTATTGCCAGGTAAATTTTCTAAGATGAACTAGTTGCCTTCTGATTTGAACATTCTGATTTTAGTGGCATAATCTGTCCTATACTTTTTTTTTTTATTTTCATGTGATGTATTATTTTAGGAATAGTTACTGAAAATTTTTAAGTTTTTATACACTAAACATATGATTAAAAACCTCTTAGAGACTTTCAATTCCTTTTTTTTTGTTTTTTTGCAGTTTTGGCCGGGGCCAGGCTTGAACCTGCTACCCCTGGTATATGGGGCCGGTGCCCTACTCCTTGAGCCATAGGCACCATCCGAGACTTTTAATTCTTATCATTTGTAAACTAGAAAAATGTGCCGACATTTTGTTACTGTTAATATACTGAGAAATGCTTTTATTAGTACTTTAATGTTTATTAATATTTCTTAAGAAATCTAGCTTTACAAAATATCCACATGCTTTAATATTTTATTTGGAATTTCTTAGCACCTTTGTTTTCATAGCTCTGAGAATTTTAGGGTGGAATATTTAAACAGTTTTGATGCTACATAAAAACTGTAATAACGTGGGTTATATATACGATTGGAGTATGTATGCTATGATTTTCCTGATAACGAACAATAACTTTTCTTCTCACAGCTCAGATAACTTTAGTTTTGGACAGTTTATCTTTCCATCTATTGATTGTCATATTTTATTTGCTTCAGCATACAAATAAATTGTGCAATTATATAATTGTTGTAAATAAATTATTTTTAGATGTCATTTATAAATTATTTCTGTACTTAGAACCAAAGTTTTGAATGTGTTATGAAGTTATAGTGTCTAAGGACTTCTTAAAACCCTGTACAATGAAGTTGGTCATAGTAATTTCCTTTTCAGGAGGCGAATCAGGGCACTGGGGAGCTGGATGGAGAGGGAGGGATCTTACCTTTCTATCTTGTATACTTTTTTTTTTATTTTGAGGCAAAGTCTTCTTATTCTGTCCACCAGATTAGGGTATAGCAGTGCAATCGTAGATCATAGCTCACTGCAACCTCAGCCTCCTGGCCTAATAATGAATCCTCCTTTCTCAGCCTCTCGATAGGCACACCCCACCATGCCTGGCTAATATTTCTACTTATTTTAGAAATGGCACTTTGCTATATTTGCTCAAGTTGCTCTCAAACTTTTGGCCTCAAGTGATCCTGTAGTCTTGGCCTCCCAAAAGTGCTATGATTATGAGTTCCAGCCACTGGGACTTGTGAGCCTGTTTTTTTTTCTTTTTTTAAACTTTCAGATTCTTGCCCTTCTCTTTTAATTATATGCTTTAGTGAAATATGAGCTTAATTAATGGTAGAGAAACTAAGTAGAAGAAAGTGCCTCAATAGGTGATGCTATGTTAGGAAGGATTTGGGGTGGGAAGTAGTGTTTAACCTGTGTTTTGAGGGATTGGCAGGATTTGGACATGTGATAAGTAGCTAAGAAGATTTCAGGGAGGAAATTCTATGGAGCAAAGCTTGGGAAATGTTGAGTACTTTTGCTCTTTCCATGATGAGGATTATTAAATTGTGTTCTAGTTAAAAGATATTTTTGTTGTTGTTGTTGTTTGAAATGTTCTGTAGCAGATGCAGGCAGACATAGTTCTTTCAACTTAGGTAGTTTATATTTGAAGTTATAGCTGGTAGCTGTTTAAGAGCATTTTGGAGAGGGAGCCCAAAGGTGGACTGGTTTGCTGAAAGAACAGACCCATGTAGCTGGAACCATAGAGCCCTGGAAAGGCAGGTTGAGATCATAGCATGAGGAAATTTAACACCAGGATGAGACTTTTATTTGATGGCTTCATGTTCAAATTGAATATAAATTGTAATTATAAAGTTAATATATACTCACTATACTCACATTCATATTATATAACATAGCACCCATTCCTCCAGTATTCTTAATTTGCACATATAAGTACACTATATGTGTCTTGAATTTTGCTTTTTTAAATTGACTATCTCAAGCATATATTTTTCAATTTAATACTTGTAATTATACCTAAGATTTGTTTTTTTCTTTTTTTGAAAACAACTGCACAGTGAGACACTGTATAGATGTATATATTTCCTATTGATGAACAGTTAAATTACTTCTGATTCTTTTTTCTTTGTTTGAATCCTCATGTTCATACTGTTGTGCAATTAATTGTACAGATACGTTCTGCAAGATAAATTCCATGTAGAATCACTGAATCAGAAGCTATGTGAAAGGGGGGTACTCGACCGGCAGAAACCTCACAGACCAGCAAGGCTTGTATGAAAGGTCTTTATTGGCGGGGGATGGTGCAGAGCAGCATTAAGGAGGAGGGAAAAGAGGGAGATAGAGAGAAAGAGAGAGACGGGGGAAGAGAGGAGAGGAGGAAAGAGAGAGAGAGATACACACACACATACACACACACACACACCAGACACACGGGGGTGGGGGGAAGAAGAGGAGAGAGAGAAGAGAGAGCAAAAGACAAGGAAGGGCACCTTATATAGGTTCGGTTAGGGGAGGTAATGGGATGGTAGAATAGCCAATAAGGTGTTACTGCTCTGGTGCGAAGAGCCGTAGAGGGCAGGCCATAAGTTTGAAATTTTCAGTGGGGATAGAGAGATGAAATTTTGCAATTATCTAACACTGTGTGTTGTGCATTTTTTAATTTTGAAAGCTATTAGGGCTCGGTGCCTGTGGCTCAACGGGCTAAGGTGCCAGCCATGTACACCTGAGCTGGCGGGTTCGAATCCAGCCCGGGCCCGCCAAACAACAATGACGGCTGCAACCAAAAAAATTGGCCGGGCGTTGTGGCAGGCGCCTGTAGTCCCAGCTACTTGGGAGGCAGAGGCAAGAGACTCACTTGAGCCCAGGAGTTGGAGATTGCTGTGAGCTGTGATGCCACTGCACTCTATCCAGGGTGACAGCTTGAGGTTCTGTCTCAAAAAAAAAAAAAAAAAAGAAAGCTATTAATAAATTGCCCTCAACTGGACATGGTGGCTTATGCTTGTAATCCTAGCACTCTGGGAGGCTGAGGTAAGAGGCTTGCTCAAGCCCAAGAGTTTGAGGTCGCTGTGAGCTATGATGATGCCACAGTACTCTACCCAGGGTGACAGAGTGAGACTCTACCCCCTCACCACAAAATAAATGAATAAATTGTCCTCTAAGATGTGCCAGTATTTTAGGGTTTTGATTTCCTTACCTTCTCACCAACCATGGATATTATGAAATTTCTTATTCCTTGCTAATTCAATAGGTGAAAAAGTATACAACATCTTATTTTGTTTTGCATTTCTTTGACTATGAGTGAAGTTGATGATCTCATATAGTACAGTTGGAAAGTGTACATTTTGTGTGGCTTGGCGCCTGTAGCTCATGTGGCTAGGGTGCCAGCCACATATACCGGAGCTGGCGGGTTTGAATCCAGGCCGGGCCCGCCAAAAAACAACAATGATGACAACTACAACCAAAAAAAAAAAATAAAAAAGAAATCTACATTTCGTGGTCTCTCAGTAATAGAGACAAGTGCCTCATCTTATATGGGATATTTCTTTTTGAGTGCCATTTATCTTTTAGAAACATAAAAAAACCCCAGCTTTTTTGAGATACGCCATATACCAAAAATGTATCGCTTTGAAGACCATGATTTCTGGGTTTTAGTCATTTATTTTAAAATTGAGTGCCCACCATTTACTAATTATTTGTAGTAAATACCTATCAAGCTGAACTTGATGTCTTCTTTTTCTTTGCATCAGTGTAGTAGGCCCAAAATATGAAATTGGTCAGTACAGCTTTTCCTGTTATTTTTCTAGTGTGAGGCCTCTTACTGGAACTGCAGTCGGGCTTAGCTGATGATGAGCAAGAAAAAATCCACTTTAATCAAAACTACAACTAAAAGGCCAAGGGAGTTTAGTAGGAAAAATACCTTAAGACATGAAAAAACTGATAAGAGAAAAGACATGTCAAGAGGGAAAAAGAGGAGGTGGATTTTTTTCTTGCTCTTTTAACTTCGTAACTTTTTCATTTCACTCATATCAAAGAAATGCAAAAGAAAATAAGATGTTGTATACTTTATCACCTATTGGATTAGCAAAGAATAAGAAATTTCATAATATCCATGGTTGGTGAGAAGGTAAGGAAATCAAAACCAGTCAGGCTTAGCTGAGTTCTGAAATGGAGTTATGCGTGACAACTGCTTTGGAATCTCAGTGCTTTGGTACTGGATAGGGAGTGATTTCTTTTAAATAACTTGTAGTTGAAACTGATTTTCAACTGCTAGAGGTGATAACAAACCCTGACTTTTTCCGAAAAAATTTTAAATACAAAATCTGAAATGAAAAGGGCTTCTGAGGAAAAAAGATTTTGAAATATGGTAAGTGCTTAAAATTAGTAAGTCAGCTTTTTTAGGTGAGTGATACAATTTGTTTGTAGTTACTCTGGTAACTAACACCTACTAAATTAAGAGAGGGAGAGTGTGTGTGTGTGTGTGTGTGAGTGTGTGTGTGTGTATAAGATGATTAAATTGCTTTAGAACAGTAATGATCTGGCCCATGTGTGTTTCTGTTGTGATTTACATAGATATTTTAGTGTGGGAAAAAAGTGTCCCAGTAATTTGACTGAAATTTTGTGTAAACTGTTTCTGCTCTGTAGCATTGGCTCTCATCTCATGGGGTCCTCTGTAGCTCCTGGGATGATCTAGAGACAAGTAGCTTTTCTTACTGGGTAAGTCTGGGACCCTAATGTGTATTGTTGTTTCACTTGGGAAAAGATGTCAACAGAGGCTAAGCTCATAGTAGATGGTTTCTGTTAATTTTAATAGACTCAAATGTATAATTTTCTGTTTGCTTTTATATATGCTTAAACATCCAGTTTCCTATTCTTCTTAGTAAAATATCCTTAACATTGTGGGTCTCTGCATTTTAACCACTTCATCTTGCATTACTTTTCCATATTTTTATCCCTTTGCTGTTTAGAAAGTAATTTTTCATAGGCTTGGTTTTAATCATTTAAATTACAATACCTCCTCTTTTTCTCTCTTGACATGTCTTTTCTTTTATCAGTTTTTTCATGTCTTAAGGTTTTCTTTCCTACTTTAAAATCCCTTGGCCTTTTAGTTGTAGTTTTGATTAAAGTGGATTTTTTCTTGTTCTTTTAATTAGATTTTCCTTTCCTTTAGTTCTTCATGGAGAGATTGAACATGTGGCTGACTGACACTTGGGTCAGTGGCCCAATTACATGGGATGGGACTCACCTGAACTTTGAGTGGCTTGAACACAGTATTTAACCCAGCTTGTGGATGTTCCCATTTTTACTTGAAGGTTGTTTACTGGTTTAGAGGCACTATCCTGAAAAAAACAAAAAGTAAACAACAAAACCCCCACTTATTCTTGTGTATTATAGCAGTAATTTTACTAACTAAAAGATGTGATGTTGATTAGATAAGAGAGAATTACTGAATTATTTATTTATTTATTTTTGAGACAGAGTCTTAACTTTGTTTCCCTCAGTAGAGTGCCGTGGTGTCATAGTTTATAGCAACCACCAACTCCTGGGCTCAGGTGATCCTTTCACCTCAGTTCTGAGTAGCTAGGATTATAGGTACTGACCACAATGCCTGGCTTTTTTTTTTTTTTTTTTGCAGTTTTTGGTCGGGGCCAGGTTTGAACCCTCCACCTCTTGTATATGGGTCTGGTGCCCTACTCCTTTGAGCCATAGGTGCTGCCCATGCCTGGCTATTTTTTAGAGATGAGGTCTCACTCTTGCTCAGGCTGGTTTCAGCGTGCCCAGCCTGGATCTTTTTTTTTTGGCTGAATTCAGGGAACTTTATTGATGTTACATGACAAGGTGGGACTCCCTAGGCCCCTCCCATTCTTTAGGGGGTCTGGTGTGGAAACTTTTGAGGGGAGAATCTCAGTGAGGTGGGGGACTGAGTAGGC
>CAUYRH010033796.1:0-10100 GCA_963574655.1 Perodicticus potto | reverse complement strand
AAAAAGAAAAAGAAAAGCAAATAGAGTGATAGTGCATTACATGAAAGTTTCCATTCTCTTCAGTTAGAAATCATTTGCTCAATCACTAAACAAGACAGCTACAAATACATTCCTCGTAGTTTCTGAAACTCAATCACATCTTTGTGTGTGTATGTTCAGCAAAAGAACGCCATGTGCTTGGTTCCCATATTCTTCACTTATTGGATAGACTGAGATGTGTAAGAAATAAGCTTATTATATACATTATTACATATTAAAATAATATTAGTAAATGTGGGAATAGATAGGCTGAAACCACATAGGCCCCTTCAAAAGCCAGGATAAAGCCCACAGGTGGGTTACCCCCTGTTCCTAATTGAGAAGAAAGGAGTCTGAAAGTGCCCAGTCAGGGGAATGTGTGTGTGACTATCCTTCCATGGGGAAATCAGCAGTGCAGGAGCTGAGACCATCAACAAGTAGCTTAGGCTAGAGAAGCTGAGATGTCTGCCTGAGATAAGGCTTGCTCTCCTCCCTCCCTCTCTCTTCTTATTGCACTGTTATCTGGCCTTTTCAGATGTTCCATTATCCTATGTCCCTGTTTACCCTTTACCTAACCTTCCTGAGGGATGTAATCCCCCTCTCTCATTTTTAACCTTGACTGCTGACTATTGACTGTTGTGCTTTCTTGCACATATACTCTGTTATGTTCCCAATAAAAAGACTCCTGAGAAACAGGAAAGGTGCTGTATTGTTCTCATGCTGCCACCAGCCCTATGAAACAGTGTATGCCCTGACAGGCTTCCAGTTTTGTGCACTAAGTTTGATGATTTAAGTTTTGTTCAGCGCTATCTCCCTGGCTGGCCACTATCCCCAGTTGGGGTCCACGAGACGCCCAACAAGTAAATATATTAGTACATCAATATGGATCTCTGTAAACAGTATATTGCTTAATCTATTTAAGGCTTGTTTTTTTCCTATAAAATGGATGTGAGGATGATATTCACTTTAATAAAAATAATAATATCCACCTTACCTTCTATTATTGAGAGGATTAAATAACAATGGGCCCTTAGTAATATGTTTGGCACAAGCAAACACAAAAGAAATCTTGGCTATTACTAATAATTCCTAATTGTATAAAATGTAAAAAATGGAAATTCACAATGATATTGGCGTAATCCTACCAAGGGAAAGTCTGAGTAATTCTTCTTCCTCTAATTACAGGAATTCAGATCGATGCTGTCAATCTCACTGTAGAGGAGGATCATGAAGTGATTCTTTATAAAACTGGAAACAAAACATCAGTTTTCCTAGTGACAAGAGCTTACCTCTGAGGATTATAAACACTGAGAAGTCAATGAACAACACTAGAGAAGCAATATGATGGAAACTATTAATACTAATTTCAAAATTAATCATGTTAAGGTGAATGTTATTTAACAATGATGATTTGATTCTTAGTGTTGGTTAAATTTCTGAGCAAAGCATTCCTCTCTCAAGACTGTATTAGCCTCCATACAGCGCTCTGGAATAGCAATATATTATGTTATTAGTAGCCTGTTCATTGTCTATTTTCTGCTACAAAAAATAACAGTCTCTATAATGAACACCAACTAGATTTCAGCCTGTTTCTGTCAAAAGAATTGTGAATTTTACTTTCTTTATTTCTCCTACTCCCTCCTTTAACCCAAGTGTAAGAGGAATAATGGAAGTGTTTTCCTACTACTATTGCAAAAAATACTTAATCTAAAATACATTGAAGCATTCATTTTATGTGAGCAGAAAAATAATAATAAAGAACAGAGTAGAAAGTTGAAACCCTCTTATCTCTCTTACTTTTTTTAATTAATGGCCCAGATTTTCAAGATGTTTCTGGATCTATTGCTTAATTACAGTAGAATCTCTGTAAATTGACCACCTGAGGGACTGTAACAAACTGGTCAACCTGTGAAGGTGGTCAACATAAAGAACGTCCATTCAGTACTTGTGATACATGTCTAGTCTGTGAAAATTAGGTCCACTTAAGGAAGTGGTCAATTATGAAGGTTCTACTGTATTTTCCTGTCAAATGATTACTGGTAGGATGGCCAAATACAGTCAGTTATAGTCTAAAACAGAATATTCCTTGAGAGTGAAAGGTAATGCTCCTAATAGTGCAGTAAGCATAAACTGGGACTGATTTGGAAAAACCAGGCTATATTGCCACCTGCGTGTAAAAGACTATATGTCTGTACTTGACAGTGTGCTAGTCCTGTATTTAGAGATGCCTTGGGTTTCGTTGAATGTTCACTTCCTTGACTACCAGATTGGTGTATCTGCTAAAAGGATGAGAAGCTCCTTGCTGTCATAACTCAGTCTACACACATACTAGATGCACCTGAACTTGGACTGGATAGACCAAGAGTATCATTGAAATAATACATTTGATATGACAAAGCAAAATAATGCCTTTTCTCTTATTTCAAGTCATTGTAAAACGTTTGAAGCAGCATTAAGGAAGCCCTGATGCCATATCCTTTCTAAATACTAATACTGTGAGTAAATCTGCTTTCAGACATTTAATATTACAAACTTGTACACGCAACATTTTAAAACAAGTTCATTTCCTTACTGAAGTAGAGTAAATTGTCAGTATGCATTTCTTCAAGCCATAGATATCCATTCCTGGGCCAAACAGTGAGGAAAATATAAAGAATCAAAGTCATTCAGCTTTACAGGTATGAAAACTAAAGCACTATAGGATTTATGTATGGGTATAAATTTAAGAGTCCATTACACAGATGATCATTTTTCTAAAAACATCACCTCTATGATATCCATGATTTATATAAAGCCTTAATTGAGAAATACAGGTATTTATCAAATAGGTAACTTAACCTTAATTTTAGAACCTAATATGTTGTGTTTAAAGGTTCATAATGTCTATGACTATACAGAAAGAGTTTACTTAAATTTAAAAATTATAAACCTCAAGTATTGGAAATAACCAAATTTGCAAGAAACTATTTTTAGGTATAATATTCTCTATTTCTATAATCACATTATGGTTTAATTTTCAGATCTTCATAATTCAAGGGATATATATTTATATAATGCTTAATAGGTTCTGGATTTTCTGTCCTTGATTATAAAAATAAACATTCAACATTGTTGAATTTTGAAACATCTACAGATATTTCATTTATATACTGAGAGAGTAATTTGGTCTTCTGAAGCATTCCCAAATTTGAATGTGGAGAGTGTAGATATTCATTTTTTCTTTACAAGACATTATTGAATTCTCCGATATTTTCTTCTTAACCCATTCTTGGGAGTCACACAAGGATCTTGGAGAGATGAAGAAAATCCATTTTGTCTGTATAACCTAAATAGTCCGTAGGAAAATGGAGGAGGGAAAAGAGCTAAAAAATTTTGTTGTTTTTTTTTAGGTTAAGAGGAATGACGTATTCACCAAGTTGAAGCAAAACTTTTTGAAATTCATTGTTTATGCTTTAATACAGATTGCTAAATTTTAAAATATATTTAAAAACTTTTATAACAGCTGATATATCAACAACATGCAATAAAAGCTTATGAAAAAGGGCGGCACCTATGGCTCATTGAGTAGGGTGCTGGCCCCATATACCAAGGGTAGTGGGTTCAAACCCGGCTCAGCTGAACTGCAACAAAATAATGGGCGGGCATTGTAGCAGGCGCCTGTAGTCCCAGCTACTTGGGAGGCTGAGGCAAGAGAATCACCTATGCCCAGGAGTTGGAGGTTGCTGTGATCTGTGTGACACCACGGCACTCTACTGAGGGCAATAAAGTGAGACTCTGTCTCTACAAAAAAAAAAAAAAAAAGAAAAAAGCATATGAAGAAGTACTACACCGATAGAAGAGATGATAATGGGGAGATGTGAACTTATTAGATTTGTGGTAAGAGGGTTTTGGAAAAGTTTACATACTATAGACCATCTATCAGAAAATATCCCATATTTATAGAAAAGCTGGAAAGAACTCTGTACGTGAATGCAAATTAAAAAAATAAAAGTTGATGGAGGGAGCCTGTTCAACAGCAGGAAAAGGTTTTATTGTGACTTTGAGACTACAAAAGTGAAGAAGCAGTAATTTACCTCAGAGAGCTGTGGAGAATAACATTTGGAACTAGAATTTGAGGTTGCATTTAGAACTCGGTGAGATAGTGAGAACAGAAGTAGTTATACAATTGAGTTGAGGATTAATATAAATTTAAACTGAAAGACTGGAAAAATTAATCATCTTCTGAGTTATATTATATCAAGGTTCATATACCTAACTTTACTTATCATAATAATTATAAATAGAGGGGTAGTTTAGATAAAAGATGAACTTCATGATGTAGTAAGACACAGCATTTTTATATGCTATATTTAAAATAAACATATGATAGATATTGAAGGAGTTGGCATAGAGGAGAATTACAAAGATATCTTTCACCTTCTACCACATATTTTAAAGAGATTATCTCCTTATGCCCCCAGGTAATAGGCATTATAAATCACTAGCGACAAAGGCAGATAAGTTTGAACATTTCCTCAATGCACTGAAGTAAATCTAGAATAGGATTTTTGGTAGATTTTATTTTATAAAATTCATTCAATTTGGGATGTGTTCAGAGACATAGCTGTTTATAACTGAATAAATTTTTTTTGAAAAGGGAATTACATAAAATTGTTTGTGTTTAAAAGTCCATATGAAAAAAAATAATTCTTCACCACAATTGCATTTCAACAGTCGTTACATATGTCAACTTCACACTTTGGACAGAAGCAGAAGAGGAACATATTTAAGCCGATAAAACATGTGCTGGTTGCAGAACAATATTCTGTTTTTCGTGCTGGCATATAAATGTTCAAGTTGCTGATATATGCTAATTCTTTCCATCTGTGCTGCTGTGGCTTTCTTAAAATGAAGAAGTGACAGTTTAAATAAAATCCGGATAATTAACTAGTCAGTGTTCTACATACCATGAACGACTTTGGAACTCAAAAATATACATATTTTAGCTCATTAATACTAAGTATAACCAGGGCCCATACAAAATATTAATATACCCGAAATTTTTATTATGAAAATTTTAATGTTTTTTGATAAATATCTAAAAACTTTTGAATATGTTTGGTCCTATATCCATTAGATTGCATTTTGTTCTCTATCTTATTTATTTACACTTGGAAATGAATTTTTTAAATGCATCAAACAAATTTCGTTTTGAGGGGAGTGCAGTCTCTTTATTGTCGGGGTCACTCCCTGTGGACTCCTGTCCAAACCTGTAGAAAAACCACAGGCCCAGGAGAGCTCTGGGGGTGGAGGGCAGAGCGTGAGGAATCCCCTGTGCTCTGCTCCCTGGCCTGCTAAGTGTAGACAGGGGACGCACACGCGGAGGACGTGGCGCTGGCTGGGGTGCGTGATGGAGAAGGTGCTGCCACCAGCTTTCCTCTGGTCCCCACCAAGGGGCAGCGTCCAGGGGGAATGCACGCCTGAGCCCCGCAGCAGGATTCCTCTCTTCTGTGGGCCTGTGCTCCAGATCGGTTGCGAGTTGCAAGGCCCTCGCTGTCTGTGCCCTAGCTGGCTCCTCGCTTTGCATCAGCAGTCCCTAGTCCTTGCGTTCGCTATCTGGAGCAGGTGCTTGTCCCTGAGGTACATCTCCCTCAGAAGGCTTGTCTTCAGGAGCCAGGGGGCCGGTGTCTCGTGGCCAGCTGCGGCTGCCACTACTGCCACTGCCTCCGGCACTGCCAGTCCGCGCTGCTGTTGCCATCTGGGTTGGCTTTCTTTGCTCCTTAGGGATCTGCTTCAAGCCACTCAGCAGGGCATCAATATCGGACTCGACCTGTGTCAGTTCTGCCTTGATGGTCTGCAGCTCCAGCTTCACAGAGGATCGCCTCTGTCACCGGCACCTGCCACAGGCGAACCTGGAGTCGAAGACCCTGCTGCTCTTGCTCACCGTGGGTCTGCTGGGATTGGCTCTGCAGCCACCTCCATGTCCAGCACCGCCCAGTCTCTCCCAGCACAGCTGCCCAGCACTGCGTTCACGGGCTGCTGGACTAAGGCCCCCTCTTATAGACAGAACCACTGGCCACATGGCCTTAGATGGACAACAGGGTCCACGTCTGATTTCTTCACTATAGTTCTGCTGAAGACTTGAGAGTTGATGGATCTGGGGTTTTCTTGTTGGTCATACTGCTTGTCTGGTCCTTCAAGGACGTGGTGGCCAGAGGACCCAGGCTGTGCTCGGCCAGCTCTTTCCTTCTTTGAGGTGCAAGAACAGCACCAGCCGCCTCTGGTAACAAGGCTCGCCCACCCTGAGAGAGCTGGAGAAATCCCACAGGTGCAGAGGGGGTCACGCCCGGGAGTTAGAGAAAGGGAGGAGGGAGCAGGCAGCCTTGCCGCCCCCCAGCAGGAGTGGGCATTGCAGGCTCCGGCCCGCTCAGTTTCTCTGAGCCCTGCTGCCCTGAGCCCACAATCACATCATAAGGATTTTTTTTTCTTGACTCATGTCAGCAAAACATAATAAATTTATCAAAAGGTTAAATGCTTTTCCCGATAACTCCATTTTTCTTGATGAACATTTGGAATAATATTTGTATTTTGTGTAGCAGTGGAACAAAATAGCTCATCTTAATTTCAGGTACCATGCCCATCAATGAAGTGATACAAAATGTTGAACCGCATAGAGACTTAAAGTTGAAAATGTCTCCAACTTCAGTTACTTGACCTCTGTGAGACTCAATTTTCACTAAAGAAACTTTGACCACGTAGATTTCAGTTATATTTTCTTTCACAACTTCACAGTTTTGCAGGACTTAGAAAGAACAATGTCAGACAGACTAAAGTGGGGCACAGCTCTGTAATCAGAGAAGATCTTTTTCTCGAGGTGTCAGATATCCTGTGAGGTGAACCGTCTATCGCAAACACCACCGGTTTCTGCAAATAGCTACACCAGTCCTGACCAACGGGCCGCCTGTTTTAATGGTGCCGAGACAGAGGGCTGGGGGGTAACGAGAAATCATGGGATTCAGAGCATACTGACTGTATTTGTGTCCAGGGAGCAATGTATCACTATCGGTTTAGTCAGGCATATGTCAAGCATGTGAATACTGTAAAATACACAAACTTTATCTGAGGACTCAGTGAATTTGTTTTTAAAAAGCCAATGTGTTTAAACACTGCATTAGTAGCATTATGATCTAATTTCCGTACTGAAGTCATAATTTTCAAAAAGATGCATTTGATTAAGCAACTTTTTCCAATGCACACAATAAAACCATCTTGTAGGCTTCTTAAACATCTAAAGAAATAACCTAGTGTCCTAATAACTCTAAAATTGGCCTTGAGATTTGAAGTTAAATGTTTCAAGGCCATGTCTAAGAGTTAAAATTCAAGTTTATCATTAGCTACCCCTCAAATTTCATAGGAGTGCCCCTATTATTCTCATCCTAACCTTTCCAGATCATACATACAACTTTTATGTCTTAGTATTATCTATTCATCTAATGTTACAATAATGTAACTTCTTTCTTTGTGGTATAAACAAATACATTTAAGTGTGAAAAATGTTTACATCATATGTGATGAATTCTTTTATATTCAATTTCTGAGTAGAAAACTTTTGCTTAAAAGCTTAAAAAAATCTATTCATAATTAAGTTAATGGAAATTACTAAGCACATGTGTGTTAAGAGAAATATTTTATTGAGTTCTTAATTCCTATGATTTTTTGTAGATCTGTGCTCAAACTAAGGATGTATCAATAAACAATACTGAGTTCCATAAAGGAAGGGAATACATCCACAATAGTTCACCACTATATCTCAAGCAACATACTTGATTTACAACTGAATTAAAATAATTTTTCTTATGGTAAGTAAATAACTAGATAAATTATTTGATTAGTGTTTGATTTTCCTATCTATCAAGTAATTAGTTCCAGAGAGTTAGAGATCTTTGCTAAAAGATTATGTGTAAAACTTTCTAATGGTCAAAAAATGCAGAAAATAATGAAATAGTATATAATAATTGTAACAAAATAATACATTCCTGAAATAAATAACTCAACATAGGAGAAAGGCAAGACCAAGGGTTAGCAGCAACAGCAATAACAACAAAGCTATACAAACACATTCCTGCTATATATATACATATATCATATACAGATTTTATTTTTATGTTTTTATTATTTTTTTTTTTGTAAAGACAGAGTCTCACTTTATCGTCCTCAGTAGAGTGCTGTGACATCACACAGCTCACAGCAACCTCCAACTCTTGGACTTAAGCGATTCTCTTGCCTCCACCTCCCAAGAGCTGGGACTACAGGCACCGACCACAGTGCCTGGCTATTTTTTTGTTTTGCAGTTCGCTGGGACTGGGTTTGAACCCACCACCCTTGGTATATGAGGCTGGCACCCTACTTGCTGAGCCACAGGCATCGCCCCCATATACACATTTAAAAAGCATGTTCTCATTATTTAGAAACACAGAAAGGACTTTTATGAGTTTTGAATGGCAAAATAAGGAATTACATTGAGTCATGAAGCATTCCAACTCTTAGGGTTCATAAGCCAGTTTGGGAAATAAATGATACTGAAAATGGATGCTCCCACTTTTCCTTTCCAAGACAAATACCTATGAATAAAGATTACTGATTTGTAAACATGCATTTAAATTATAGTAGTGCAGAGAGAAACTAAAGAGCTGAATACCAGTGGAGAGGATGTCCATAATCTTAAACAGTTAATAAGGTTTAAATTGTAAATTAACGAGCTACACGTGACATGGAGAAAGCAATGGATTTACGATAGATGGATTCGAAATTACAAGTTAGCCCCTCATTTCTCTGACGTTACGGGGAATGTAATTAAGAAGACGTTTCAACACCTGTGTTCATAAAGAAATAGTCTACAGCTTGTATTTCACTCTAAGTGAAGAACATATTTAGGAACTGGCAAGTTCTATTGTTACAGCTTTGTTCAACAACAACAACCAAAAAAAGTGAGCAGGTTTAAGCTAAAATTAAGAAAGTGGGAATAGCAGCCATGTGAGAGCCCCAGAACCTAATAATAGATGGCAGCAGAGAGGAGCACAAAAGGTTGGAACTAGAATTCCAGGGACTGTTTTCAGTGGAAGATTTCCCGTCCGACTTCGTTTCTGGTGATAAATGCTACTGATATGCACTGACAGAGTGGTCAAAGCTCATCTCATGAACTAAGGGAGACCTAAACAGACATGTGTCTGGACTCATGTAGGCAGCAGGCACAAGGATAAGTGTGCAAACCTCAGGGCATAACTCTGCCTTTTTAATAAAATGTGACCAAAGTTAGGCTATAAAATAATAGTTCTCTACTTTATCTACATTTTAACTCTTTCACTCCCTCTTTTTTTTCCTATAAAAACTAGGAGTCAACAGCGTTTTTAAAAGCCTTTTATATCTCTTGCTTAAAAATGTTAACTAATTTTTACTAACTGCCTGAAAAATAAATCTAGAAAATAGAAAGGAAACAAATTCAGCTGAACAACTTAATTTAATTCTCAAGAATCTATGCATTTTTATGAAAAAAAAATTTTTTTAAGTGGTAGGCATTGGAAATGTTTATCAAATAATGAACTTGTTTCTATAGCCATGCCTCAAAATCAATCTCATCATTTTTACAACATTTCTATGCATCAGAGATAGGTGTGTGTCTGTGTGTGTGTGGGTGTGTGTGTAGAGTAAATAGCTATTGAAACAAAGTGATAGAAAAGTAGATAAGAGAGAAAGAATGTAAACAAAAGAAAATAATCAGAAAAAAGTAGGTCAAAGAATCTATATTTAAAGTAAGCAAACAGCATAATAGACCAGTGATTCTCAACTTTATCTTAGGTGTGTTATCTGAGGATCTTAGGTGTACTGGGAAAATTTCTAAAGATCATTAGTTACATTTTCAAAAGAAGTTCAAAGAACATAATTTTTTTTAATAATTTTATTAAATAATAATTGTGTACATTGGTGCAATCATAGGGCAGAATGTGCTTCATATACAATCAGAAACATTTTGATCGTACTGTGAGAGATAGCCTTCATAGCATTTTCTTAATCACTATATAAAGACATTGATACTCTACATTTAA
>CAUYRH010033795.1:0-12257 GCA_963574655.1 Perodicticus potto | reverse complement strand
ATCTTCTGAATACAAGAATCTCATCTTACCTTAAAGGATAAATATAGACTCAGGGTGAAGGGATAGTCATCTATTATCCAGGAAAATGGAAATCAGAAAATAGCAGATGTTGCAATTTTATTGGCAGATACACTAGGCTTTAAACCAACAAAAGTAAGGAAAGATAAGGATTGTCACTTCATATTTGTTAAGGGAAACACTCAACATGATGAGATGTCAATTATTAACATTTATGCACCCAACCAGATTGCTCCTCAATTTATAAGGGAGACCCTAACAGCCATGAGCAATTTAATATCTTCCAGCACCATAATAGTTGGAGATTTTAATGTACCTTTGGCACTGTTGGATAGATACTCCAATAAGAAACTAAGCAAAGAAATTTGGACTTAAACTTCACCATACAACAATTGAATTTAGTAGACATCTACAGAACATGTCATCCTAACAAAACTGAATACACATTCTTCTCATCAGCCCATGGAACATCCTCCAAAATTGATCACATCTTAGGACAAAAGTCTAGCCTCAGCAAATTTAAAGGTATGGTAATTATTCCTTGTATTTTTTTGGATCATCACACTTCAATAAAAGTTGAACTCACCAATAACAAGTATCTGCATACTCATGGAAAGACATGGAAACTAAATAACCTTATGCTGAATGATATCTGGGTCATAGATGAGATTAAGAAGTGAAGGGAGGAGATGGGGGAAGTTGGGGTGGAGGGAGGGTAATTGATGGGGCCACACTGATGGTGCATCTTAGAAGGGTAGAGGTGAAACTTACTAAATGCAGAATACAAATGTCTTCATATAACATCTAAGAAAATGCCATGAAGGGTATGCTAAACAGTTTGATGAAAACATTTCAGATTGTGTATGAAACCAGCACATTGTACCCCTTGATTGCACTAATGTACGCAGCTATGGTTTAATAAAAAAAAAAAAAAAGAAGAAGAAGGAAATACCCAAATTTTTGAACAAAACAATAATGAAGATACAAATTATCAGAATCTGTGGTATACTGCAGTGGCAGTCCTAAGAGGGAAATTTATAGCATTGCAATCCTTACTCAAGAGAATGGAAAGAGAAGAAGTCAGTAACTTAATGGGAGATCTTAAACAAATGGAAAAGAAAGAACATTTCAACACCAAAACCAGCAGAAGAAAAGAAGTAACTAAAATTAGAGCAAAATTAAATGAAATTGAAAGCAAAAGAATTATTCAAAAGATCAATTTATTAAAAAGTTGGTTTTTTGAAAACTTCAACAAAATTGATAAATCCTTGGCCAGCCTAAACACAAATAGAAAATTAAAGTCCATAGTATCATCAATCAGAAATGACAAAAGCGAAATAACAACAGACACCTCATAAATTCAAAGAATCCCTAATGAATACTACAAAAAACTTTATTCTCAGAAATATGAAAATCTGAAAGAAATTGACCAATACTTGGAAGCACATCAACTTCCTAGACTTAATCAGGAAGAATTGGAAATGCTGAACAGACCTATATCAAGTAATGAAATAGAATCAACTATATGAAATCTCATTAAAAAGAAGAGTCCAGGACCAGATGACTTCAGATCAGAATTCTACCAAACCCTTAAAGAGGAACTAGTACCTATATTACTCAAACTTTTCCAAAACATCAAAAAACAAGAAATACTTCCCAACACATTCTATGAAGCAAATATCACCCTGATCCCCAAACAAGGAAAAGACCCAACAAGAAAGGAAAACTATAGACTAATAACACTAATGAATATTGATGCAAAAATATTCAACAAGATCCTAACAAACAGAATCCAGCAACACATCAAACAAATTATACACCATGACCAAGTGGGTTTTATCCCAGGGTCTCAAGGTTGGTTCAATATATGTAAATCTATAAATATAATACATCACCTTAAAAAACAAAGACCACAAGATTCTCTCAATTGATGCAGAAAAAGCATTTGACAATATCCAGTATCCTTTCATGATCAGAGCACTTAAGAAAATAGGTATAGAAGGGAGTTTTCTTAAACTGATAGAGGCCATCTACAGACAACCCCACAGCCAATATTGTATAGAATGGAGTTAAATTGAAATCATTTCCACTCAGATCAGGAACCAGGCAAAGTTGCCCATTGTCTCCATTGCTCTTTAACATTGTAATGGAAGCTTTAGCCATTGCAATTAGGGAATAAAAGGCTATCAAGGGTATCTATATAAGGTCAGAAGAGATCAAACTTTCACTCTTCACAGATGATATGATTGTATACCTGGAAAACACCAGGGATTCTACTACAAAACTATCAGAAGTGATCAAGGAATACAGCCTTGTCTCAGGTACAAAATCAACACTCATAAATCTGTAGCCCTTATATATATTCCAACAACAGCCAAGCTGAAAAAACAATCAAAGACTCTATTCCCTTTACAGTTGTGCCAAAGGAGATGAAATGTTTGGGAATTTACCTAACAAAGGATGTGAAAGATCTCTATAAAAAGAATTATGAAACTCTGAGAAAAGAAATAGCAAAAGATGTTAACAAATAGAAAAACATACCATGCTCATGAATGGGAAGAATCAACATCATTAAAATGTCCATATTACCCAAAGCAATTTACAAATTTAATGCAATCCCTAACAAAGCACCACTGTCATACTTTAAAGATCTGGAAAAAATAATACTTCGTTTTATATAGAACCAGAAAAAACCTTGACTAGCCAACACATTAGTCAGAAATAAAAACAAATCAGGAGGAATCACTCTACCAGACTTCAAACTATACTATAATTCTATAATGATCAAAACAGCATGGTATTAGCACAAAAATAGAGAAGTAGAAGTATGGAACAGAATTGAGAAACAAGAGATGAACCCAGCTACTTATCACCATTTCATCTTTGATAAGCCTATCAAAAATATTCAGTGGGGGAAAGACTCCCTGTTTAACAAATGGTGCTGGGAGCATTGGCTCGTGACTTATAGAAGACTGAAACTGGACCCACACCTTTCACCATTAACAAAAATTGATTCTCACTCAATAAAAGATTTAAGCTTAAGACATGAAACTATAAAGATTCTTGGAGAGAGTGCAGGAGAAACACTTGAAGAAATTGGCCTGGGAGAATACTTTATGAGGAAGACCCCCAGGAAAATTGAAGCAATACCAAAAATACATTACTGGGATCTGAGCAAATTAAAAAGCTTCTGTGCAGCCAAGAACACAGTAAGCAAAACAAGCAGACAGCCCTCAGAATGGGAGAAGATGTTTGCGGGTTATGCTTCTGACACAGGTTTGATAACCAGAATCCACAGAGAACTCAAACTTATTAATAAGAAAAGAACAAGTAATCCCATTTCATTGTGGGCAAGGGACTTGGACAGAAGCTTCTCTGAAGAAAGTAGATGCATGGCCTACAGACACATGAAAAAATGCTCATCATCTTTAATCTTCAAAGAAATGCAATTCAAAACCACTTTGGGATATCATCTAACTCCAGTAAGTGTGGCTCACATAACAAAATCCCAAAACTACAGAAGTTGGCGTGGATGTGGAGAAAAGGGAAGACTTTTGCACTGCTTGTGGGACTGCAAGCTAATATATCCCTTTTGGAAAGAAATATAGAGAATACTCAGGGATCTAAAAGTAGACCTGCCATTTGATCCTGCAATTACTCTACTAGTTGTATAACCAAAAATCACCTTATAAGAAAGATATTCGCACCAGATTATTCATTGCAGCTCAATTCCTAATAGCCAAGTCATAGAAGAATGCCCATCAACCCATGAATGGATTAACAAATTGCAATATATGTATACTATAGAATATTATGCAGCCTTAAAAAAGATGGAGACTTTATCTCTTTTACATTGACATGAATGGAGCTGGAACGTATCCTACTTAGTAAACTATCTCAAGAATGGAAAAAAAAATATCCAATGTACCCAGTACTATTATGAAAGCAATTCACAGTCACTCACACTTTCATATGAATAACAGATCACAACTATGGCCCAAGATGAAGGAGGGAGGAGGGGCAGATGGGAGGGGGGGAGGTCAGATCGAAGGAGGGTGAATGGTGGGATCACACCTATGGCACAAAGGGTACATGTCAGATCTATTAGTATAGAGTATAAATGTCTTAACACAATAATTAAGTAAATGAGATGAGGTATATATTAACTAGTGTGATGTAAGCGTTCCTAATTCTATATGAAATCAGCACATTGTACCCCATAAATGCATTAATGTATACATGATCTATATGTTTATGATTTAATAAAAATAAATAAATAAAATAAATTCAAGAAACAACAAGAAAATAGAGATTAAAGAATTAGATGAAATTTGGAAAATAACTAATGACAAAATAAGAATTTTGAGAAAGAACTGGAAACAATTTTTAAAAACAAGTAGAAATCATATAAAAAAAAACAAAATAATGAAGCTAAAAATTTCAACAGAAAGCTTCATCAAGAAACCTGATCAAGCAAAAGAAAAAAAAATCAGAAAGCTCAAAACAAGACATTTGAAATTATTCAATCATAGGAGCAAAAGAAGAAAAGAATCAAGAAGTTCTCCATGAATTATTGGACATTGTTGGGCAAATTAACAATTGCATAGTAGGATTTTTCCGAAGGAGAAGGTCAAGAAAAGGGCTTAGAAAGCATATTTAAGGTAATAATTGCTAAAGACTTCTCAAATCTGGGGAAATATGACAACAACTAGATACAAAAAGCTTAGAGATCGTCAAAGTCAACACAAACGGGAATTCACCAACATACATCATAATCAAATTATCAGAAATCAAAGATAAAGAAAGAATGCTGAATGCAGCAAAAGAAAAGATAAGAAACATACCATATTCAAGTGAGCACTGGTACAGGTTTTAGCAAATTTTTCAGCAGAAATCCTGAAGAATGGAGAGAGTGGGAAGATATATTCAAGGTGTTAAAGGGGAAAAAAACAAAAAAACAAAAAACTGCCAACCAAGAATGCCTTACATGGCAAAGCTGGTCTTCAGAAATGAGGAAGAAATAAAATTTTCCCAGACAAAAAATTCTAAAGTAATTCATTAGCTGTTGGCTATTTTATAGAAATTGCTAAAGTGAGTGCTTTAAGCTGAAATTAAAGACAATAATTTGAAAATAAAACATGTACAAAAGCAAAAAAACTCAATTTTTTTGTAAAAATAATTGTAAGTAATACAAAGTCATATTCAGAGTTCTCTAATACTGTCATGGTGATGTGTAAAGCAACTTCGTCCCTATCAGGAGGGTTACAACAGCAACAGCTACAAGAAGTTGATAAGGGGCTCAGCCCCTGTGGCTCAACGGACTAAGGCGCCAGCCATGTACACCTGAGCTGGTGGGTTCGAATCCAGCCCAGGCCCACAAAACAACAATGACGGCTGCAATCAAAAAATGGCCGGGCATTGTGGCGAGCGCCTGTAGTCCCAGCGACTTGGGAGGCAGAGGCAAGAGACTCAATTGAGCCCAGGAATTTGAGGTTGTTGTGAGCTGTGATACCACCGCACTCTATCCAGGGTGACAGCTTGAGGCTCTGTCTCAAAAAAAAAAAAAAAAAGAAGTTGATAAGGAATACAACTTATGAAAATAAATGTAAAATTTTACATCAAAATCATAAAAGGTAGGACAGGGACTGAAGTGTAGCATTTTTGTATGTGAGTAAAAGCAAGTCATTATCACCTTAAAGTAGCCTGTTTTAAAAATAAATATTTTATGTAAGCCTCATGATAACCACAAAGTAAAAATTTATAGTAACTGAATAACATGTAAAAAGAAAGAATTCAAAGCATATAACCACAGCCATCAAACCACAAAGGAAGTATTGAAGGAGAAAAAAAGAAACAGAAGACTCACAAAATAATCAGAAAATAAATTAGAAAATGGCAGTAGTAACTCCTTACCTATCAATAATTACCCTGAATGTGAATGGATTAAATTCTTCAATATAAAGACAGAGTAGGTGAATGGATTTTTAAAAATGCAATGCAACCATGCACTGTCTACAAGAAACTCACTTTACTGGTAAGAAAACACATAGGCTGTAAGAGAAGGAATAGAAAAAGTCTGTGCAAACAGAAGCAAAAAGAGAGCAGAGGTAACTATATTTATATCAGACAAAATAGACTTTAAGTCAAAAGCTATAAAAAGAAACAATGTCATTACATAGGGATAAAGGGGTTAATTGACTAAGAAGACATAATAATTGTACATATATATGTATCCGACATCAGAACACCTAAATACATTAACAATTATTAAATGATCTGAAGGGAGAGAGAAAGACTACAGTACTAGAAGAAGAGGAGAACTCAATACCCCACTTTCAACAAAGTACAGATTATCTAGACAAAAAATCAAAAAAGAAACATTTGATTTGAATTACACTTTAGACCAAATTGACTTACATTATACAGAACATTCCTTTAAACAGCAGCAGAATACATATTCTTCTCAAGTGCACACAGAACATTCTCCAGGGGAGATGATATAGTATAGCCCACAAAACAAAAGAACAGAAGCTAACGAAGAACCAAATAAATAGAATACTACTCTATGCTCATGGTTAGGAAGACTCTATATTGTTAAGACATCAGTTTTTCACAAATTTATCTACAGATTCAGTGAAATACGAACCAAAATCCCAGAAAATTATTTTGTAAATATCAACAAACTGATTCTAAAGTTTTTACAAAGAGGCAAAAGACCCAGAGTAGCTTACACAATACTAAAGTAAAAGAACAAAGGACTGACATTATCTGACTTTAAGCCTTACGATAATCCTACAGTAACTAAAACAGTGTGATATTGGTGAAAACCCATACAAAGAGGTCAATGAAATACAATAGCCCATTCATTTCTTTTGTTGGTTACTGCATTTGCTTTGGAGGACTTACTCATAAATTATTATTATTTTTTTAAAGAGACAGAGTCTCACTTTATCGTCTTCGGTAGAGTGCCATGGTGTCACAGCTCACAGCAACCTCCAACTCCTGGGCTTAGAAAATTCTCTTGCTTCAGCCTCCCAAGTAGTTAGGACTACAGGCACCTGCCACAAGTCCCGGCTATTTTTTGCTGCAGTTTGGCTGGGGCTGGGTTCGAACCCACCTCCCTCGGTATATGGGGTTGGTACCCTACCCCTGAGCCACAGGAGCCACGCTCACAAATTATTTTTTTAGGGCAATGTCCAGATGAGATTTTCTTACATTTTCTTCTAGAATTTTTCAGGTTTTCTTCTAGAATGGTTTCAGGTATTAAATTTAATTTATATCTTCAATTAATTTTTGTATTTGGTAAAAGATAGGCACCAGGTTCATTCTTCTGCATGCGACTATCCAATTTTCCCAGTACCTTTTATTGAATAGGGTATACTTTCACTAGTGTGTCTTTTTGTCAAAAATCAGTTGTTCATAGCTATATGGTTTCATTTGTGGGTTCTCTAATCTGTTGCATTGATCTATGTGTCTGTCTTTATATCAGTACCAAGCTGTTCTGGTTACTACAGCCTTGTGATATAATTTGAAGTCAGGTAATGTGAAGCCTCCAGATGTACTCTTTTTGCTTAGGATTTCATTGACTATTTGGGCTCTTTTTTAAATTCCACATAAAATTTAGAATTTTTTTTCTAGTTCTGCAAAAAATGATGTAGGCATGTTGTTTGGAATTGCAATGAATCTGTAAATCACTTCAGGCAGTAAGGACATTTTAACAACATTGATTCTTCTGATCTATAAGCATGAGATTTTTTTTGTTGGTGTCATCTATGAGTTCTTTCATCAATGTTTATAGTTTTTTTTTTTTGTTTTTTTTTTGAGACAGAGCCTCAAGCTGTCACCCTGGATAGAGTGCTGTGGCATTACCGCTCACAGCAAACTCCACTCCACTTCCTGGGCTCAAGTGAATCTCCTGACTCCGCCTCCCAAGTCGCTGGGACTACAGGTGCCCACCACAACACCTGGCGTTTTTTGGTTGCAGCCATCATTGTTGTTTGGCGGGCCCAGGCTGGATTCGAACCAGCCAGCTCAGGTGTACGTGGTTGGTGCCTTAGCCCATTGAGCCACAGGTGCTGAGCCAGTGTTTATAGTTTGAACATGGAGAGAAAGAAACACTCTTACACTGCTGGTAGGACTTCAAACTAGTACATCTCAATGGCAAGTAGTCTGAAGATACCTCAAAGAACTAAAAGGAGACCTACCATTTGATATAGAAATCCCACTAGTAGATTTTCCCAAAGGAAAAATAGACATTTCATATGATAAAAAAGACACTTGCACTTAAATGTTTATAGCAGCACAATCCACAATCACAAACAACCCAAGTGCCCATCAATAAAGGAATGGATTAATACAATGTGGTATATGCATACCATAGAATACTTCACCATAAAAAAATGGTGACCTAGTATCTTTTGTAACAACCTGGATAAAACTGGAGACCATTCTTCTAAGTGAAATATCACAAGAATGGAAAAACAAACACCACCTGTGTTTACTTAATACTACACGGGAACTAGCTGATCAACACTTATGTGCACATGTGGAAGCAAAACTCAATGGCATTCAAGAAGGTGGGATGAGAGCATGGGTAAATTCACACTTAACGAGTACACCGGACACTACCTGGGTGAAGGACATGCTTATAATTTTGACTTAAAATATACAAAGGCAAATTACATAATCAAAACATGTATACCCCATAATATTCTGAAATTTAAAAATAAATAAATAAGAAAACACAGTAGATAGGTGGCAGGAGAGAGAAGGAAAAATGAGATAGGGGTGAAATGTATTCATCCAAGAAAGAGTTTGGTGCCACGTCATGTTGCAAAGACCAACCATGTCATTAAAGGGTTGGGGGCTTTGAGCTGCACAGATAGGGGAAGTGGGCTAGAGACTGATTCCAACTCTGCAGCCAGTGATCCAGTCAATGATGCCTAGTAATGAAACTCCAATTAAAACTATGTAAATCAAAGCAGGTTAATGAGCTGCCATGGTTAGTAATACTTTTGAGTATTATCACACATCACTGCGGTAGGGAGAGGACAGCTGGGAACCTTGCACTGGGGCTCCTCCCAAACCTCACACTGTGCATCTCTCCTTTTGGCTGGCTTTTATTTGTATCTGTTTGCTGTAACTGCTGTCTCAAGTACAGGCGTACCTCATTTCATGTGCTTCACTTTATTTTGCTGTGCAGATATAGAGTTTTTTACAAATGGAAGGTTTCTAGCAGCTTGCATGGATTGACTTTATCCATTTTTTCTAATAGCATTTGTTCACTCTGTCTTACATTTTGGTAATTTTAGTAATATTGAAAATTGCTTCATTATTATTTTATCGGCTATGGTGATCTATTACCGGTGATCTTTATGTTACCATTGTAATTGTAATTAGGGGCACCACAAACCATGCCCATAAGAGATGACAAACTTAATTGATTATATATGTTCTGAATGCTCCACCAACTAGATATTCCCTCATCTTGATCCCTCCTAAAGCATTTCTATTCCCTGAAATTAAAATTATAAAAGTAATATATTAAAATTGTGCTAATTTATAACCCTACAATGGCCTCTAGGTGTTCAAGTGAAAGGAACAGTTGTATGTCTCTCACTTTCTATGGAGAGCTAGAAATAATTAGACTTTGATTAATGTAGACTTGTAATGAAGATGACTCCATATTTGTTTTTATTTCTTAGAATTTCATTGGTTATTCACGTGTTTTTTTCCTAGTTCTATATGAAACAGGGTATTATATTTTCAAGTTCTCCAAATTATGAAATTTGTACTTTTATGAGGATTGCATTAAATCTGTAGATTGCTTTGGGTAGTATGGACATTTTAACAATGTTGGTTCTTTCAGAAATAATCATGCTTACCAAGAAAGGTGTGTCTAAAATGCAAGGCAGGATAAAAGCTAGGCATCTTGGGGCAAACAATTAGCCAAGATGTGAATTCAAAAGAAAAGTTCTTGAAGGAGAAAGAAGGGCCAAGATGATGGAATAAAAGCAACCTGCACACACCACTGTCAAAGCGAAGATTGAAAGTGTCGAGTGAATATCCACCTTCAGATAGATCATCATAGAGACAGCATTGTGAATCAAAAGAGAGGCCAGGAGGCACCCAAAATGAAGGAGAGGAAAGAGGTGCAACCTGCCCTGTGGGATCAAAGGTACACAGGGAAGGCAACTGCACATGGAGAAGGTACTGAGAAGGGAACCACAAGGCTCCACAGCTCCCCCATGATCATTGCTAACTGAGATGTAAGAGAGACCTTCCAAAGCAGAAAGTCACAGAACTATTATAAGGCACTAACTGGAGACTATGCAGTGGCAATGCTCCAGAGAGAAGACACAGCAGGAATCCACTGGCTTGTGAACCCTGGGTGCTGCAGCTGGTGCCATTTTGATTTCCCAGACTCAGAGCACCACCTCCACCTGTTGTCAGATCTGTTGCTATTGCCTCGTTTCCCCTCCCATACCAGGAAGGGAGTGAGGAAGCTAGGTACTCTCATGAGTCCTGTGGGTAGGAGCCACATCTCCACTGCCACCATGGGACCTGAGTAGGGCTGCACTCAAATTGCCACTGGCCAACAAATGTTTCTGCCCATGGATCTGAGTAGAACAGCTCTCAAGGTGGAACCAGTTGGCAATTGCTAATGTCCTTTGACATGGGCAGGGCTGCACTCAAGCTGCCACAAGGCAACAAACACCTCTGCCTTGCAGATCTGAGTGGGCCAGTGTCAAAGCCAGCATGGGCAGCTAATTGCCACTGCTGGCAGGTATAGGTATGGAATTCTTTCACTTTTCAATGTGGGGATGGCCTGGGATGACAACAGGGAAACAGTGAGACAGGAGACACAGGAAAGCATCAGTGTCAAACACTCCAGTGCATCTGTTCATCTCATCCTGTGTCAATCCTCCAGAATAGGACACAAGTGCACCTACCAGGGTTCTCTCCCTCTTTGCAATAAGTAGAAGAGTTCCCAGCACAGGAAAATAGGAGCAGCACATGCTTATCTGTCTTGAGCTCAGAAAAGAGGTTTCAGATGAGAAGGAACCAGCATAAGAACTCTGGCAACATAAAAAAAACAATCTTTTTGGACACCCTCAAAGGAGTATAATAGACCTCCAGCAACAGATCCCAACCTAAAGGGACTTTCAAAATGTTAGAAATGGATTTCAGATATGGATGGTAAATAAGATGAAAAGGATTGAAGAGCAAGCTGAAAACCAAATAAAGATGCTAAAAATAAAATTTCAAGACATGAATAAAAAAATGAAAAAGTCTCAAAAGTGACAGACAATATAAAAAAAGAAATAAAAGAACTTAAAGAAATGAAAGAGTCATCTGAGAATTTCAAAATGCAGCAGAAAGCTTCAGCCACAGGTAAGACCAAGCAAAAGGAAGAATTTCATACCTTGAGGCAAGGCTTTTGAACTAACACATTTGGTGGTTAACTAATCATACTTGGTCAAAGATGCAGAAAAAAGAATAAAGAAGAATGAGCAATTACTCAAATAAACATGGGACTATGACTAGAAGACCCACATAAGAATTATAGGTAGGGGTCACAGGCCCCATGTGAGCAGATTGCAACACATGCAGCTGCCTGGAGAGAGGGAGCCAGTGTCCTACATCAGAGCTGCCACTGCCGCTGCTGAGCCGCAGTCTGGGAGGAGCAGCTGCTGTTGCCCAGGACTGGGCCCTTAGGGAGGAGGCGGTGAGAATACAGTGGACAATCCCAGTGCTGTCGACAGGAACGTGGAAATCTGGAAGACCAAAAAGCTCATTAAGAGCTTGGAGGTGGCCGCGGCAATGGCACCAGCATGATATCATTGATCATTCCTCCCAAAGACCAGATTACACCAGTGGCAAAAATGTTAGCAGATGAGTTTGGAACTGCATCTAACATTAAGTCACGAGTAAACCACCTTTCAGTCCCAGGAGCCATTACATCTGTACAACAGAGACTCAAACTTTATAACAAAGCACCTCCAAATGGTCTGGTTGTTTACTGTGGAACAATTATAACAGAAGAAGGAAAGGAAAAGAAAGTCAACATTGACTTTGAACCTTTCAAACCAATTAACACATCATTGTATTTGTGTGACAACAAATTCCATACAGAGGCTCTTATAGCACTACTTTCTGATGATAGCAAGTTTGGATTCATTGTAATAGATGGTAGCGGTGCACTTTTTGGCACTCTCCAAGGAAACACAAGAGAAGTC